>VDFB02044203.1:117500-223672 GCA_007258455.2 Sequoia sempervirens
CTATATTTTGGTTGTAAAGTATGGGCATGCATAAAAAAGATCATGTCGATCCATTGTATATTAGATGATTTATTGATTCAAGAGAATTCTTCATTTCTCTCATAATAAAGGTTAAGATAAAATAAGTTCTTTGTATAGTCAGAAGGAATTCTAGATGGATTTGATTGACTCCCCGAGGTGAGAATCAAGCTATTTATTTACTTTATATACTCCTAAAGATGACAGCCTCGATGCACTCCCAATAGGGGAGTGTAGTCTTTAGAGGGTGACTCAATATCTGGATGGTCCCGATGAGTCTAAGTCTCTAGCCATAGCATACTTTTATCTCTTATAGAAAGATTCATACCTAGTTTGGGTAGATAGCTATCCCATAAGGATAGATGATCTCCTACCCAGTTCAGGTAGATGCCTAACCTGTATGGTTGGATGTCTATCCTAGATGGACAGATGTCTATTATGTATGGATAGAAGTACCCAAGTATATAATTGAATAAACACATAATAAGGATTTTATGAAAAAAATTGTGGTAAAATAGTTTGGGTTGTTACACTATTCCAAATTTTTTTAAGATTAGAAAATATATGCTTATTTTATCTAAAGATTATTTTTAATCTAGTATGACTTGTTTTTATTCTACTCACAAGATTAGAAAATATATTGTTTGCATCATAAAACATCCATCTAAGATTTAAGTTTTGATTAAGTGTATAGCACTAGATAGAAAGATCAAGATCTTAGTCTTGTTTGAGTGCATAGATATGACCCTATATTTAAGGATTAATTATTGATGCACTTGGAAATGAAGTGTTTACTAACTTCCAAAAAAAAAAAATACTTGTTTTACATACAATTCTATTCCCAAAAGCTTACTAGAAAATATACTTCACACATCTATTTTATCTGAAGATTACTTTTCTATTGATGAAGAGTGGTATTATCTCAAATATTTGAAACAAAACACAATGTGTGATTTTATCTTTTCAAGTGTGTCCCCATAATCTCATGACTGTTTTGATGCTAGAAAATATAATAGTTCCTAATTTCCTAAATATATAAGGTCAACAAATGTTTTCTAATGTCATTGAAATACACATAAGTCTAACTTGTGCATTTGAAAGTTAATAGGGATTACCAAAACTTGGTTACAATTGAAATAAAAATAGCATTAATACATTAAAGAGAAAAGAATAAAGGAAAATGAATTTTACTAACTACCAAGAAAGTCAATTTGTACAAGGTACACAATTTCTTGAGTAATGTGCTTGATTTGCATAACAAGTTCCTTTGTGATGATCTTTTAGGAAGTTTTATGGAGAATAATGTGATGCCTCCAACAATGGAATGCTTGATTTGACGTCTAGGAACCAATTTAATCAAGATTTGATTGAAAGTAGGACAGAGAGATTGGAAAACAAGTGTATGAATCAATTTTGTAAACATATAGTTATTTATGTAATGACAGCTTGTTCAACCAATTAATTTCCTTTGTGAGGAGAAACAAATATAGTCAAACTTTGTATTTACAAGATGAACTTGATTCACATCACTTATTTATATCAAGCATATATGTATAAGGAAAACTTTATTGGCATGACAAGCTAGGTATTAAAGAAAAACTAATTTTAACAATATTTCTTTAATATTTAATATTCTGTAAAAATATAAGAATGTCTAAGTCTAATTGAGTTTTATAAAAATGGAATTGAAACTTTATAAACACTTTAGAATTAAAAATTTGATTGATTTATTGTACAATAATAACAAATTTGAAAGACCAAATGCAATAGAACTATAGGCTATAACATCCATATTTTAATTGTAAAAATTATATTCAAATAAAACTAAAGAAAAAATATTCTACTAAGCAAAAATTCAACAATGTGTCCTAAAATGTAGAGTGTTGGTACCATAAGACACAGGTGGACATTGCATTAATGTGCCTTTAATGCATATTAGGTTGCATTTTTTATTTGTTTCTTACTTGTTAGTTATCTAAACCCATTGACACAAGTGTAATAGATTCCAAATAAGGATAAAATAAACTTTGCATGACATGATTAGTAGGAATTTTTAATGTATGAGCATGATAGATACCAAAAGAGGATAGGTTGAACTTCACATGATGTAATTAGTAGGAATTCTAAATTTAGGAGCATGAATAAAAGGTCATATATATCCTATCATATTTATGAAATAATTTTTTCTAATTATATGCTATGCATCAAACTAACTAGTGCTTTCTATCTTTATTTGAGATTGAGTTGCATAGGTTATTCAAATTGTAGGGTAGTTACTAATATGCAGGTTCCCTTGGATATTGGTCTTCAAAACTGAATTTAGGATTTTTCTTTGAGGTTTTAGTTAGTTTTTTAATGTATGTAACAATATGGATTCAAACGATTAGACCGGTTTCTGTCTCTACTGATGGTGCTTCGCTTCCTATCGCTGGTTGCTCTCCAGTCATTTCCACACCTGTTCAGGAAAACTTTGATGTTACCTCTAGGGCTACGGATTTTCATCCTCAGGAAATTGATGGGCTGGCTTGGCAGGCTAAGGCGACACAAGTTGAAGAAGGTTGGACTACTGTTACTGGAAAAAAGTCTAAACCCTCTGGGCCTTCTTTCGATATGACTCTTCGCTCCAATAAGTGAAACTCTAATTGTAAAACCTAATGGTGTTTGTTTGGGAGCTAGTTTTTTGTTGACTACAACTTGTCTTTTCTGCAGTCTGGTCTTTTTGGTTGTTTTAAGCAGTTTGGCTTTTTGGTTGTAAAGGGTTCCAGATCCCTTCAAAATCTGTTTTCCCCAATATCAAAAACAATATGGATTCATCAAAAATTTATTGTTCTCAATACCCAGTTTAACTTTAATGCAAGAAATCTAGTAAAGTTTAGAGTGACTTTATCTTCCTAGAGACCATTGAGTTATACTTTGACAAATGTGTCCCCATAATATTTTTTCTTTCCAACTCTTGATTAATGAAGATTGCATGTGCTTCACTTATCTTGGTATAGAGTTTGATTGAATACTAGGATATAAGCTTAATTATAAAACAAATTTGTATGATAATGAAGGCATTTAGGATTAGTAGAATTATTTGTAATTTGACATATTCAACACATATCAGAACCAATGAAATAAGTACATCAAATAAGAGATGACATTCACAGTTGATTAGAATTAATTAGAAAGCTTCTCAAAGAAAATTGTGTACAAGTTTTATATCAATGTTAAGAAGGAAACTCCAAAAGGAAATTGTAAAACAGTATTTAACTAGGTCATTAGACATAGAAATATGAATAACCATAACCATTAGGGCTCTTGCATAATACTTTCTTTATAAAAATATCCACTATAAAAAGAACATTACAATGAAACAAATTTTGGCAAAACCCAAAATAGATGAGAAGTCTTTGAATCTGACCTGATAATTTCTTGAAGTGGCATACTGCACAATGTTGATCATTCATTTCCTAGTACACTCAACAAGAAGAGACTCATTGCAATTATTTACGGTGCAACTAAATAGGCTTTTTTAATATGGTGAACACCAATAATGGATTCTCATTTTCAAAATAATCAATGATCAATAACAACATTTTAATTTATTTATGAGTTGTCAGTTCTCTTGTCTACAAATCAAGAAAGCAATAGTTTATATTTTACAAGTATACACTTGAAAAAATCTTTTCAAAAATCCTTTCAATAATGAAAGTGAAAAATAATTACTTGTTTACATCATCCAAGAATAAAGGTTGATTTATTACCCTCCATAAGTTCAAGTTGATGATGATAAGTGACATGTATAGTCAAAACATGTTGTATATCTAAAGACCATGTTGCTATGACTTTAATTTTAAATTAATTAAGTTCTCAAACTCTACATTCTAATAATTTCAATATTTATTCAACAAAAACTACTTGAATTTCATAGTCTATTTTTACTCAATACATAAACTAATAAAAAAAACTAAGCACAATAAATCTTAAATTAAATTAAAAAATAGCTTATATAGATATATACCATATATCTTTACACTCATTCTACGATGGATCACACATCCTGATCCAAAACATTAATATAAAGAATTATACACAATTTCCTTTAAAAACGTTTCTCTCAATAATAAACGTTGGAACAGCTAAACCAGACATAATAGAAAGCAATGCACATGTGATGTAAGCCACATAAAATTCTTGCCAAAGTGAGGTCAGCCGTAGACCAAACCACAATCTACGCTTTGCGGACCAACAAATGACGCGGAATTATGAAATACCAAGTACTACCGGTCTAGATCGAACAGCCACATGGACGTTGCACTGTCCATTTTGAATTCAAGACGAGTAGGCTAGATAAACCGCGCCCGGGACACGATACCATTTTAGTTGTTCGCGACGCGGCCTACGTTTCTCTCGCTTTCTGTTAACCAGTATTACCGGTTTAGATCGTACAAATGCAGGGGAGGTCGCACTCTAGATAACATTGGCCAATGCTTCATTATCAAGTAAACGCAGCCTACATTGACGCCAAATATCTCTCTTCTTATAAATGCGTACTCATCTCAGATTCATTTCATTACATTTCCTCAGCCAATCCTATTCATTACAGAGTTTTCCTTGGCCAATTCTATTCATTACAGAGGTACCCTGTTTTTTTAACAAAGGCTTCTAGTAGAAGAAAGAGATGAGCCACCACCACCATCACCACCACCACCAAGGCCACCAAGAAGGGGGCTATCCATACGCCCCAGGCTATCAAGAAGGGGGCTACCCATACGCGCAACCCCCACCTCCACCACCACCAGGGGATTATCCCCAAGCACCGGGGGCTTACCCATATGCTCCACAACTACCACCACCGGGGGCATATTCTCAAGTGCCAGGGGCTTATTTCCCAGCGCCTTACCCTTCATCGGAGGGCCTGCAATATCAATATGCAGAGGAAGAGGCAAAGAAGCACAAGAACCGTGAGCATATGTCCGAGGTGGGAGCTCTAGCAGCAGGCGCCTTTGCCCTGGTAAGTCTAATAATTAGATTTATAAAACTTTTCATATAAATTGTGTAACAGATTTTTACATGAACATTTCCATAACGCTTAGTTATTCACTATAGAAGACTACTTATTAGTTCTAAATCTGTCATTTCTTCATAATTGTATGTGATTTGGTAGGTAACTGGGTAGTAAAGTCCCTATATTTGAAAATTTGTATGTATGTTTTTGGCATAGGATCACAGTATATGATCTGTGGTAGAATGCCAAAACAAATCATCTAAAATGATTGCTACGTATGTGTGACTTTGACAGTACGAAGGACATGAGGCCAAGGTGGATCCAGAGCACGCAGGGAGACATAAAATGGAGGCAGAAATAGCTGGGGCCGCCTCCGTTGGAGCGGTGGGGTACGCTGTGTATGAACACCATGAGAGCAACAAGTATCAGCCTCATCATAAACACCATGGTCATCACCATTGATGATCATCAATGAAGACAATAAAAATGCACCCATATTGTTAATAAAAAAATTCACGCGATCTGCACAGTCGTGTGTAAAAAATAAGATTACAATTTTCAACGTGTTGTTTATAAGAAGCTTGGATTGATATGTTTATCATCCGTATTCAATGGATCTGTTTTGTTTGAACTTTTGCTGTAATTCAATTGTTTTTTTTAATGTTAAACGTAATGAGTGCAATGTTTACATTATAAAAATATATTTTATATTTTACTAAATGATACTTACATGAACATGCCTTTGAACATGCCTTTGATGGTCGCAAAATTGCATCACATTTTAAATATTTCTCAAAGAGTTGGAGTCAGTTGAATTTTAAAGTTAAATTTGTGTTATGTGGGATTGGTCCCACTTAGTGAAAATGATCTAAGATAGGAGAATATAGATTTCAAGCTAATGATTAGACGTATGGGGATCAATGTTAACAGTCATGTGAATGTGTGGAGATGTAGTTTAGTTTAATTAAGGTGGAGATAAGGTCAAATGTGTGAATATGGGCATAAATGAAGGTAAATAAGGATTTGCAAAGGAACCAAACTTAGCACAAGAGTATGTCATATGTTGTTATGTAATCACATAGTGATATTCCTTCAAAATGAGGTCTTGAAACTAAATGAAAATTGACATTGGATATTCAAGTTTTATCATTATATTTTGCTCCTAGTTTAAGGTGCATGTGAATCCTCAATGTACATGTATTTCAAAATAAACAAGCACTCACAAACATGCATGCAAACTAAATATTTAGATATACAAATGATATTGGGGTTCGTGTAAAGTCATGGACTCAATTGAATATCTTTGTCTTCATCCTCCTTGGTAGGCACACTCCACAAGAACCTACAATCAAAGGAAAGATGTGCAATTCAATAACTTTTTTCTCACAATTGAAATAAGCACAAATTACAAACTTGCAAGTTAATTGACAAGAAAAATGAATAAGAAGTGGGGTTAGGAAAATTTTCCTTGTAGAGAAAGTGGTGTGGTAATGCACTACATAGTGTGGTGGCACTAAAGTGATATGATATATTAGGAACTACCATATCATGTGATCAAGGTCCACTGGCCATAGTTAAGTGTTTCTATGTAGGAATATAAGTGACAATATATATACACCTTCCAATTGGTTGCATACATATGCAAGGAATTAGAAGAGGGAAAAATAGTACATGAAATTTAGTATATGTACACATGCAAGAACATAAAGTGTGTAAAGTAAGTGTCATGGATAGCATTGTGTAATAAACATGTAGATAAATATCAAGTAATAATAATTTAATAACATATAGACTAGAGATAATTGTCATGGTATAAAGTAACTTCCATTATAAGTAAATTATAGGGTAAAAATGGCCCTAAAGGTGTAGTATAAGTGATATAAGGAAGGAACGATGTCCTCAACGTAACTTGTAATACACAAAATATATGTGAGCACACATAATAAGATAGGGGATTATGTATGCCTCTCCAATGTGGCAAGACAATTGTACAAACATGATCAATGATGTATGTGCAAGATGAATATAGGTGAAGAAATAATGCCCTCAATATGAAAGGATAAGCAATGATAGAACAATGAAAGGTAGGGAAATCAAGATGCACCTAATAAAATAAGATAGCTCTAGAAGCGTGATAGAAAAAATGAAGGCACATAAATGTCATGGGGGAAGGCGTGGTGTCCCACCCATGTAGTAGGAGGATGTGGCAATGGAGGCACAACATAGTAATATGAGATGTAAGCAATAATCTTAAGGCATAAGAGGAATCTATGCATGAGTAATGTTTTGAATAGGTTCATAAACAAGGTAACATAGGCATCATAGGAATGTAATCAAGATTTCATACATATCATAGGAAATGGAACATACGAGGGTAAATAGGCGAGTATGAGAATAATAGGTGGATAAGTAGAAGAATCAAAGTAAATACAATAGGAAATGATAGTCATATAAAGTTCATTAAAAGTAGAAAGCAATAAGAGTGAAATAAAAAAAGTTGTAAATATATGCAAACACAAAAGTTCATAATATTAAACAAAGAAGGTGTAAATGAGCATAGTAATGAACATGTCAAGTGAAAAAGGGAGTAAGATGTCTCCCATGTGGGAGAACGAAAGCATAAAACATAATGTAGAAGGTGAAATGAGTATGTCAAACACAACAAACATGGTGTAAATAAAAAATCCAAAGCAGTAAGAAAAAGAACAAAATAAAAATGAGGAATATACATGTATATAAGAATCTCATGTCTCATTGCACAAACTTTGAAGGATCATCATCATCCCAACATATGTCATCATATTTTTCTTCATTTGTCAAATCCTTTTACTTGTTTTGAATTGCTTTTTCTATTATGCATCTTATTGATAATCCTTTGTACTTGGCACAAACAAATTATTCATTGGTGGTATAATAGGCATCTCTTTCTTGACCCATATTTCTTGCTTCTTTATTTGTAGTCGAAAAGGAAAGGCTGGAATTTGGTGCACCACAACACTTTTCTTTGGCATCCAAGTAGTCTTTTGAATATGAAATTCTATTTTTTTTGTTACTTAGTTGAGTTTGTCTCTTGTTTCGATTCATGACTAGTTTGTTCATTATGAGGCTCTTTATTCTTTGTTTTCTATATCCTCCTCTTTTATTCTAATTGTGTAAATAATTGATTTTAATAAACCCTTTGAAGATATAGTTTTTCATCATATAGAGGTTCATTTCCAATGCTAGAATATTATTATCTAAAGTAAAATGACTTAACTCTATAATGGGCTCATATGAAATTTGTGGAATGCTAGAAAATTTTCCTACATGAACAAATTATATGCATTGATGTACAACTAAAGGCATTGCTTTCAAATGTTCAAGCCATGATCTATCGAGTAATATATAAAATCTATTCAAAGAAGGAACAACATGGGGATAATATTTGTGCTTCTTTAGGTTTGAATTTATGGAGTAAGACGACACAACCTAAAGTATGCATCAATAATCTTGTTGTTATCTTTAGGGAGACTCTTGATTAAGCATAAGAATTTGGCTTTAAATGTTTATGCTCTAAAAAATAATTTATACATATGCTATATTGGGTTGTTGTGTCAACAAGATATCACCAATAACATGATCATGAATTTCTCCTAAGATATACAATAACCCATAATGATTGTTTTGTGGTATCTTCTCATTGGAAACTGTAATCAAAAGAGTGGGAAAAGAATAAGAATAAGAAAAAGAAATATTTATTTTAATTGTACCCACAAAATCATGTGTATGCATGTTGTATTGGTTGATAGAAACATGTACATCCTTTATATTATCTGTTGGCATTGGCATTGTTTGTCATTGATGCCAAATATGTCAGTGTTGGTGCAAAGGAACCTAAGAAGCCATGGTGTCATGTGCAAAGGAGAAACTCATCATAGTTCATGTTGATTTTTAATGGTCTCAAAGGATTACTTCAGTGTTGCTTCAAAAGATGCTTCAATAATGGTGTTCATGTGAGCTATCTCATTCTTCGTGATGTTTATTGGTGGCAAGGTAACAATGGTGTTGATGTAAAGAAAAGGCTAATGCAAATGTTGGTGCAAGTGAAGTCAAAGGTCCTTGATCACAAAGATACAAGTTCATTGCTTAATAGGTGTTCTTGGTTCATTTATCACTGTGTTACTTCAATGTTGAGAGTTGCTTTAGGACAAAGTCACTATTGATTATCTTCACATGATGGTGTTCATAGTGTTATCATGGTGTTGATGCAAAAATATGACTAAGTCAAAGTGATTAGGTATGAGTTAGTAAATTTATTGTTCATTCATGAAGAGATGGTGAGTTGGTTGATCAAGTTGCTTTTTATTCATGGAATCTTTCATAAATCAAGTATTTAGTGGAAGTATTTTGTATGCATGATTGATGAAGGCAGTGATATAGATATAAATTATTATTAAGATCTAGGGTTTATGTTTGGAGATGTAGGGCTTATATTTTATGAAGGTCTTAAATGAATTTTTCACTTTATGTTTTGATTGAATGTTGACTGGCTATCTTAGGTGAACAACCACTTAAGTGACAACCTAAGGTTTTTACATGCATTTCCTACTGGCCCCTATACCTAAGGCTTATCAACCTAGCAGGTAAAAGAATCATATTATATCGCCTTTATAATATTTGTGGTTGTCTTTTAAAGATCAACTTGGTGGGAGACAGAGATCAAAGGTTATTATTTAAACTTTCCAACAACTATTTTCCATGGCTTTAACTTGACAAGTGATTGTGTAAGTTTTGGTGTGTAACTATTCTAATCAATGGTCACCATGAAGGTGCCAAGCTAAAGATTGATGAACAATATATGAAGACTGCTTGAGTTCCAATGGTGGTGTGGAATAGGTGTAAGGGCACGATGAAAGGTTAAGCAAAAATTTTGATACTATGTTTTTAGAATGATAAATAATTAGAGAGGAAGAATTGTGAAGACAGTATATAATGAGAAGGATTTGAATGATAGAATATAATTTGTATGAATGCACTCACAAAATATATTTTCTCCTTGTTGTTTAGTGTGACTGATATAGTACTTTATGTATGCATTCAAAGATGGTTAATAGTTATGATGTACGTAGAGTTTGAGGATCTTCAATCCATACATACTTCAATGTAGACCTTTTTTTTTGTTTGTTGAATTAAGAATATGATTTCATGCAAGGAGAGATAAGTGTGTGAATGAGGTGACTGAGATAGTATTTTAAATTTGCATTCAAGGGAAGATAACAGTCAAAAGTGTGTAGAGATGTTCCATGTAGATCATGTTATTGTCTATAAGATCTTGTATCTTGTGCTTGAGACCCATTCATGATTGTGTGGTATGACCCTTAACTCTATGAAAGTTACAAAAAATTTAATCATTATAAGTTTTAGGAAGTTTCTTACTTGGATCTAATGGATGTACCAAAGGAATGTAATAAAAAGCAAGTACTTAATAAGTTTTAAATAACATCATTCAAGGATTCTTGTAACCTAGTGAACTTCCTATGAGTATTTTGTTTTAGGGAAGGAAAAACAATAGTATTAGAATCTTGATTAATATTTTCCTTCACTTCCTTATCTTGTAAAACAAAAAATTGGTTTTTGAAACTTAAATTGTAAGAAAATTGACATGAAGAGTCACATTTAAATGCATTAGAGGGTAAGAGCTTGGCTTCAAGTTTTTTAAATAGGTGCATGTCTAGATAAGAGAGTGACAACTACTCAAATGAGCATTATTCTTTATGAGTGGAAGCAATCCCTCATGAAACTTAATTTATAGCTTATACTCATCAAATTGACGCTTCAATTTACCACATAGATATTGGAAGTGAATAATATAATTGTTTATAGGTCCATTTCTTTGTTGAGAGCATCTAGTCAAGTTATTCACAATTATTCAAACCAATATACATATGAAAATGCTTTAAGAAAATTATAGCTAAATCATCAAAGTATCAACAAGAACTAGGGGTAAAGAATAAAACCATTGAATAGCATAGTCATTTAAGAGTTATGGAATTAATTTGACTGAAGCCATATCTCATATGAAAAATATTTACATGTTGTAGTAAAAGCTTGTATACAAACGTCACATATCTCTTTTTCCATTATAAAGTCAAATCTAAAAATGATAAATTACATAGACAATGAATATGTAACCATCTTAAATGCTAATGATATATGATGAAGTAGATTATAAATAATAAAACATTATAGTTTTAATAATATACATATGAGTAATGAAAAATTAGAAAATAAATTATTATTCTTATACGTGTCTTGATATAATTACTTATTTAACTATTTATTTGGAGTTCAAACAAAATTAGATAATACTACCTAGCTATCTTTTAATTTAAACGAATAATAAATGCATATAAGAAACTTTTAGAAAAACTTGAAAAAAAAAAAACATATATACCAAATTTGCTTACATCAACACTTTGCGACCCATTATCTTTTTACTCATTCAGTGACGAATCAGAGATCATCTTTTTACTCTCTTTCGGTGATTGAATCACAGATGCTCATCCAAAACGTTAATATAAACAAATTATATATTTTTTTAAAGAAACGTTGCTTTCAATGGTAAAATGTTTCGCTGGCCAAACCAAATATAATAGAAACCTGGCAAAGCACATCTGATGAAAGCCGAGGAAAGTTCTGGGCAAAGTGAAGTCACCCGCAGACCAAACCACAATCTACGCTTTGCGGGCCAACGTATGACGTGGATTTAAGAAATTGTGTAACAGATTGTACAACCGCGGGGAAGTTGCAGTCACCCTTCTTTATTCAAAACGGGTCGGTAAACCGCGCCCGTGACACGGCGACGTTTTCATTGTTCGTTGCTTCATTACCAAGTAAACGCGGCCTCCATTTCTCTCTCCTTAAATACCTTACTTCACTCAACTCATTTCATTACACAGTTTCCCTTACCCAATTCCATTCATTAAAGAATACCCTTGCCCAATTCTATTCATTACAGGATTTTGAGATACTCTGCAAATTTGTTACAAAGGCTTTGAGCAGAAGAAAGATGAACCACCACCACCACCACGGCCACCACCATCACCACCATGGCCAATATGCGCCACTGCCACCGCCACCAGGGGCTTATCTTACAGCACCGGGGGCTTATTTCCCAGCGCCTTACTCTTCGGAAGAGGCAAAGAAGCACAAGCATCGTGAGCATATGGCCGAGATGGGAGCTCTAGCTGCAGGTGCTTTTGCCTTGGTAAGTCTAATAATTGAAAATATAAGAATGATTTTGTAAATATTTCAGATCACTATATGATTCTATCGAAACATAATAGAATAGATCATCCTGGAATAATTGTATGTGTGTAATTTTGGCAGCACGAAAGGCATGAGGCGAAAGTGGATCCAAAACACGCAGGTAGACATAAAATGGAGGCAGAAATAGCTGGGGCCGTGGCCGTCGGGGCAGCGGGGTACGCTGTGTATGAACACAATGAGGCGAAGAAGTATGAGCCTCACCATAAACACCATGGTCATCACCATCACGGCCGCCATCATCATTGACTATAAGAAAAGTGCAACCGTATTGTTAATAGTTTTCTTCATGCGATCCGCGCAGTGGTGTGTAAAAATAGGATTCCTTTTATCAGCGTCTTGTCCATGACAAGCTTGGATTGTTATGTTCATCTTCCCTATTCAATGGATCTGTGTTTTGTTTGAAAATTATTATGTTCTAGAGTGTAATTTGATGAATGTATGAGAAATATATCATTTTATTTAAGTTAATTTTATATATATTATTTTTTAATAAGTTGGTATTTGTTATGCGATAAATTAAATCTTTCTTTAAATTAAGGTATTTAAACATAGAAATATAAAGACAAGAAGGAACTACACTTTTAAGTTTTTTTAAAATATTCTTTGGAATTAGTTTTGGAACCTTTGATACTTAATTATAATGGTCAAATATTGAAATGACTTCTTATATCAAGCTTTTTTTATTGTTGTTAAAATTTAAATTTCATGATTGGATGATCTTTTTATTTTTTGTACTTTTAGCAACTTGATTTTAATTGGAATGTTCTCTTATAGTCATTGGGGCATTGTTTACTCCTATCTTACATTTGAGAATATTATGTTAACAAATGTATATATTGATGTCTACAACTACATTGTAGGAAATAGTGTATGTATGCTTACAAACACATGATTACAAATTTGTGACTAAGGTCTCTTTCTCCTTGATCCTTATGATAAATACTTAAATTTACAATAACCATAATTATCTTCAATTATACTATCTAAAGTAGAATACTTCTCTCCAAGAGTACCTATTCCACCAAATTCATTTAGGACTTGCACCCAACCTTATCTCTCTTATAGTACACTAAGCCAAACATTGGATGTGGTATTTTAATTAATATAACACACATCTATTTCTTTTAAGACGTGGCAAACGGATCTTTCCTATGCAATAGAAAATTGCTCATCCCATTTGCTATGAGTTGACCATTATATTTTGTAAAACAAAATTGCATATATTTTATGTTAAAAGTGGTCCTAACAAATATTTACATATGATATGACTATTGTTCAACTACTTGAAATTGTTCAAGGCCAAGCTACTAAATCTACTAACTATGAAAATTTAACTATGCTACACACATTAGCTGAAATGTCCCACCCTAGGTGGACACTTGCTAATTGGATTTTTTCCTTGATTGATTTATTTGTTCTTTCAAAGTTTTTGCTTGTTTTGAGTTTCAATGAGATATATTGCCAGGAAATATAAAGAAATACATAGAATTGCAAAGCAGAGGAAAAACTAAAATTGAAGCAACAACTTCAAATCTGATTTAATATAGTTTTGCAAATATGTAATATATATATATTCAAATCAGATCATTATTTCTCATGCCAGTACAATACAATCATACTTGTACTCCAAGCAATGCATATTTACAGATTTTGGAAATGTATTACAACAACTGATAAACCCCAGTTTGGACGTCTAGCTTAGAATGACTGCTTTCTCCAGCTTCGAAATGCGACTGCTGTGAAATCCTGGTCTAGTTGTCCCAAATGGAGACTACAAACTGATCAAAAGCTAGGCGTTTCAGCCTATAGTCTAAATGCCACCTTCCAAGAGTTGTACGACCTCATACAACAGATATGTACGGGACCTTTGAACCCCACGTGGCAACTAATAATGACTATTACAGCAATAAAAAGGTCTTCAATAATTGATCTTGCAATAATCTAATAATCAGCTCCTCAAACCCCTTATAAATTTTGAAAGTAGACTCCAAATTTTTTGATGTGAAGCTACCTGTGATTGCATCCTTTGGGTGATCTTTCACACCTATAGGAAGCACAAATCTGAGAAAAGGATCGTTCTCAAAGACTTGATTGCATAAAACCTTGGTTTTCTTTAACAAATGCTAAAGCAACCAAATAATTTCAAGTGTAGAATAATGAATGACAAAATCTTTTTAAATGTTTTTTATACCTCTTCTCTAATTGCATGACTTCCCAAGTGCTTTTTTTCATTATAATATTACTAGCACTTGCACCAGAGGGGGTGCAAGGGTTAAGTTGATAGAAAAATATATAAAAGTAAACATGGAAAGGAAGTGTAGTTTAAAATATATACAATTTTGTTTGCAATATAAACAAAATGTTTGTAACACTTTTGCTACTCTGTGTCAATGGTGTGTCAAGGAAATTGATAAATATTTTAATATCAATCCCAAATTTGAATTCTAATTGTCAACATTATTTCCTTCTTGTCTTGTTTGACGGAGATGTGGAGAATTCCCTATTCTCACTTATCCCATTTATGTTAATTAAGATTATACTTTGATTTTATTACGCATTTTGATGCATTTAGGCTATTAATGATATCAAATCTCTCTTGAATTGATCATTAGGGTAGTTGTATAGGTGATATTAGAATAGTTGTTGGAGCATGTATGCTCCAAGGTGGGCCATTGTAAGTATCAAATTTTACTACTACATATAATGGTAAGTCTGGTGGTTTAGAGCTTTCTGTGTATACAATATCTAAAACCTATATATAGTATGAGATTTCGGCCGATACCTGTCTCACGCCAGCATACAATTCACGGGTTGTTGTTTCAACACTTCTACACAACTTAAATCCTTCATTTCTAAGTCTCATCCTCTTAGACCTAAGTTTACTTCTTTTGCTGAACATTTAGAGTGGCCTTATTGTCTGTCCAAAATTCTTGAGGAAACACAAGGCACATTGTCTTTAGATGAGAGTTAAAATCAACATTTTTCCAAGTTTTCAGGACAGAGGGATTGTGGGACAGCAAATATTTTCCTAAATTTCGGGGACTAAGGAATCGCAAGGGGACTACTATATATATAAATATATATACACAAAATGGAAATTAAATAATTAAGAACACTATACAGCTGATATTTGATAATTCAATGTCAATAATCAAATCATAAATGTGAACAGTAAATTGATAAATCAAAATGGTTTATATGATTGTTATATTGTCGATTACAAAGGAGCTGAAAATCCCAACTAGTGGAACTAAAGCATGGTTGAACTAACAAAAGAGCATAAGTATAACTAACAAAGGCAAAAGAGATGTGCATAAGGTTTAAGGATAACTTGGGACATCCTAGGGACCATGCATTTGTGAAAATTAGTTGTAGTTGATAGGTTTGGCTATGAATGAACCTGCACAATAAGTACGACTACATATGAACCCGCAAGTCAAGTTTAGGGATGTATGTATCTGCCTCATGTATAAGACCAAATTTCAAGATCAAGCAACCAAAGGGAAGGAAAAGTATTTCTCCTTCCATCTTGTTTAGGCATTTTGAATCCTCTCTATGGTTTAATGGCTCATATGAATGTATAAATAAACCCCAAGGGGTCATGTATTGCCATTGAATAGGTGGTTTTGGCATTAGTGATCATTCTAAAGAGTTATAGAATGATTGTGCAGCTGAATGCAGCAGTGAAGCATGTTGCTTAAGCGAGTCTCCATAACAAGGCAAGCTTGTAGAGCATTACAGAAGTGCTAGAGGAAGGATACAATGTTCTTGGATATTCAAATTAAGAAATTGGCTTGTATATCTAGCATGATGACAGTAGAAATGAAGAGGCACAACCCTACTCTTCTACCCACATTGGGTTGCTACATTATGTTAATCCTCTCTTTTCAAGTTTGTTTCAGCCTTTTACTTGCTTAAATTCATTCCATGCGACTACTTCACAAACTCAAGCACTCAAGCAAGCATACAAATTACATGTTCAGTTGATTGCAAGAATAGTTATTTTTTACAATAGCAAGTAGCACTAAAATTCGGTCAATACAAGTTTAAGAATCAATAATACATTTTTGTTACACTATTGCTTTTGTGCATTGGAACTTAGTTTTTGCAAACTAATTTACAACACCATTGGCATGTATTTGCTTAAGTAAAAGATGTAGAGAGCAACCCAAAGCTCAACAAACATCATTTTTCTACCTTCTGCATGTTGGTTTCAATAGCATATTTTATTGGATCAACAAAAAGTAAATTTAAACCCATGTTGGTGAATCGCACATTAGACCCACGATTCATCAAATACTCCTTGATCGCCAGTCTACCAAACCAAAGGACGAGTACCCAAAGTTTTGATTTATAAGAAGTTGCAGCGCTTTGCTGGCTTCGGTGGTCTTGGAGCACCTGGAGACTGCATTTGGGGCACCGGTTCTTGAAAGAGTAAGAAGCTTCACTACTGCAAATAATTTCTATTACAGTGAGCAGGAAAGGAAAATGTAAGTAAATGGGACATTGCACATCAGAAATATATTTAATGTTGTCACTTGAGAGGCTTAAAAAACAAATTAGAAAATCAGTGTTGTTTTGCTTGCTCTTTATATATGGAGATGTAAATAATCTGCCAAGCTACTATGATCAACCCTCTACCCCCAAAATTATTTAGTAGTATGATATAGTGTAGAATCTCAAGTTGGGTACAAAAAGCAAGGGAGGGGAAAATCATATTAATGTTTTAGATCTAAACACTCTACAATTGATTACTGCTTCACTCTGACGTCTATTTGAAAAGGGATGGGATTAGTGAAGGGAAGAAGTTTTCTATTGTTTTGTTGACTTTAAGACAGCCTTCAAACCATGCCTAGAAGCATACATTGGAATAGCATGAGGAACTTAGTGTGCCAAATGAGTATAAAGAAAAGTTCACATGCTTCATGATCAAGTGCAAGCCAAACAAGGACTTTTATTATGTATAAATCTTGGAAAGTACTAAGTGATAGGCATGAGCCCTAATCCATCAATCTTGAATATTGGATGCAAAGATATTTAATTAAGATTTTGCTATCAAAGAATATCGTCTATATCTTCATTGCATTCATTATTCTTGGATTTCAATTACGTCATTATGTGACATTTTCCTCAATAGTAGAACAAACGCTTGGCATAGAAAGAGGGTTGTAGATGTTGTTTTTATAAAGCCTAGCTTAGTCAGGTTGAGCAAAAATTATAAATATGAATAATAATGTTTAATCATAACTAATTTATTTTATCTTAATATGAATCTTGTTGCTATGTACACAAAGTTGTAGACCATGTATATTATTGTAGCAGACTGGTGCCTTGATGCAAATTTATTTCAAGGGTTTTGCTAACTATAGACCAAATCAAGCATTGATTCCAATCAACTCTAATATGAAATAATAAATTTTGAATGTAAATTTTGCAATATGATAAAAAAGTAAAGAATTGAGTGTCAAGGGCATGTAGTCCAAAAGATTGTTGTGGGAGTGTCATTGAAGGCAACTCTTGCTAAGCCAAAGTCACAAATTTTGAGCTTGTAGTCCGCATTGGCAAGGGCGTTCTTTGGCTTCAGATCCAAATGAAATACATTTTCTACATATGAATATTGCCCAAAAAATTAGTATAGAATGTTGTATATTAATCCCAAATTTCAACATCAAACATCAATGACCTGATGGCCAAATCTAAAAGGTAGTTAGCCAGACACACTAGAGATCTAGATAGAATTTAAGACAAGAATATGTAGTCAAGACACTGTTAGCATTTACATGGACAAAGAGAAAAGTGGCGGCTTCTCAAATAATACTCCTATTAGGTTGATCAATCTCATTGATGATGCCAAACTACAAATGTCTAAAATTAAAATCATCAATTATGAATTTATGAGTCATGACCTAGCTATACTTGAACTTGAATTGTACTCTGGAATCTGAAAAACCATCTAACCTTCTAATAGTGTGTGTTATACATCTACAAAAAAATTATTGTAAACAAAATAGCTTTAGAATAAACATGTTTAATAGCATAAATGGAAGTTTTAATTTTCCATACTTCTAGAGCAATAATTTAGCCTAGAATCCAAATCCATAGAAGAAGCAAAAATTCATAACTTAGGGTAGCAATTTTTTTTGCAAACACAAAATAGACAGAATATGCTAAATGGAAAAGCACCTGTATGTATATACTTCAATGCTCGAAGAAGTTGATATAAGAAAAATTGGTAATGTTCTAGTGTCAGATCATCATTACCTTTTATAACCTGAAGTAGGTCAGACTCCATAAGTTCAAATACAACATATGTATCTTTAAATTCTCTCTGTGAAGGAGGTAACATTATGTGCTTAATTTCCATAATGTCAGGATGACGCAGTAGCCTGAGAAGTTTAATTTCACGTAATATTTGTGTGGCATCAGACAAATGTACAAAGATGTTGGTTTTCTTAATTTCTACTTTCTCCCCAGTATGTGTATCAATTGAAGAGCATACAACTCCATAGCTTCCTTTGCCTATCACTTCTTGAATCTTGTAACGACTAGCTCCTCCATACTCTGTAAAGAACTCTGACTCTGCAGAGCTCTGCAATCAAACTCAAACAAAGACAAATTAAATAGATGTGTTTAATTATTAAAAAAAATGAACACGACAGTGAATAATTCATGTCATTATGCAAAAATTCATGTGTGTGGGAAACAATGTCCTCTCCAAAAATTAAAAAGTCTCCCCTATACCGACAAGTCCAAGCAACCAATACTCCAGAAAATACCTCTAGATACTAACATAAAATAGTGAATAGAAGTGCTCAGATCTGGTTAGAATGACAATACATGCCCAAAAAGAGGTCGTGCTGCTCTAGGTATGCCATAGAAACTCTGTATACTCCAGAAAATACCTCCATCACCACTCCATACACTGTATCCAGGTTATGCGACCCTCATTGAAGGGATATAAGTAGAGGACGCGAGTCTTAAAGTCCTCCAAAGGAAGCGAAATGGTCTCAAAACTCCACGCTAGGCAGGGGCAATGAACATGCCATGTCTAGGGTTTCAGTCACCTGGCTTTGTATGACCCACGGGATATTCAATACTGCTAGGGTTTCTGTTAAGCTTGCACTCCACCAATCATCCAACATAAACCCCAAATAACTCGACCTTGCTAATGAGATTCAGAATCAACACTTTTCCTTCACCATTCCCACACCCTACAGAAATATGCACTCTTCACTAACAGGAGGCGTCCAATACTGAAATACTTGGCCTAGATCATGACAGATTACTAACCCATTAAGGGAATCTGCAATGTATTTAAGAACAACTTTGGGCAGTGTTAGAGTCAGTAGGACAGTGGAAAAGGTAGACAAATCGAAATATCTCACATTTAGTGCAAAGATTGCAATCTGATGGAAATAGATTGATCTAATCTGATCGAAATATCTCACATTTATTGCAAAGACTATATACCGATTACATAAGACTAAAAAGCGGTGTAAAAAAGACAGTATACAGATGTAAGGGAGTTGTATACAGGCAGAAGGAAGCTGTATATGGGCGTGAGACAGGTTTCAGGTTGAAACCTCACACCATATATAGCCTATCGGCTAATTAAATACATTTTCTTTTATTGTGACTTTATAATATCACTCAAGTGGGCACCATATCAAGTACTTTTATAATTTGACTTTGTATAATTAAATAAAATTTTATAATAAAGTCAATAAAATAATTTAATATTTACCTTAATAATTAATTATTATTAAAGTATTACATTAATAATAATTAAAACATCATAACTCCATTAGTAATCAACATTTATTAATTCTAACTTCACAATCGGCTAATCCACTGCTCACTTTGCCCATCTGAATGCCTTACTATAAATAGTAAGGTTGGCCCCAACATCCCATTGACTTACTAAGAATAGTAAGTGCATATTAATGGAGCCTAAAAACTTTGAATAACACCAAATACCGGACAAGAAAACACAAAGAACTAGCATTTGAGAACCAATTAACTCCCACTTAAAGTCCTCTAATCACCATCATTAGCCTACGTGGAACAAATGATAGGCTAATCCAATAAAATACTGAAGCGAGCTAAAAAGGGGACATTACAATCTGCCCTCCCCAAAATTGTTTGTAGCCCAAGCAATCTCAACTACAAAGAGAACACTACTCCACTCGGGTCCCAAGAGAAAAAATGTCTCTCTCTTCTTATAAATGTGTACTCATCTGCAATTCATTTCATTACATTTCCTCAGCCAATTCTATTCATTACAGAGTTTTCCTTGGCCAATTCTATTCATTACAAAGGTACCCTATTTTTTTACAAAGGCTTCTAGTAGAAGAAAAAGATGAGCCACCACCACAATCACCACCACCACCATGGCCACCAAGAAGGGGGCTACACATATGCCCCAGGCTATCAAGAAGGGGGCTACCCAAACGTGCAACCCCCACCTCCACCACCACGAGGGGCTTATCGCCAAGCACCAGGGGCTTACCCATATGCTCCACAACTACCACCACCGGGGACATATTCACAAGTGCCAATGGCTTATTTCCCAGCGCCTTACCCTTCATTGGAGGGCATGCAATATCAATATGCAGAGGAAGAGGAAAAGAAGCACAAGAACTGTGAGCATATGGCCGAGGTGGGAGCTCTAGCAGCAGGTTCCTTTGCCCTGGTAAGTCTAATAATTAGATTTATAAAAACTTTCGTATAAATTGTGTAAGAAAATTTTACATGAACATTTCCACAACGCTCAGTTATTCACTATAGAAGACTATTACTTCTAAATCTGTATGTATATTTTTGACATAAGATTAGAGTATATGATCTATGGTAGAATGACAAAACAAATCATCTGAAATGATTATTATGTATGTGTGATTTTGACAGTACGAAGGACATGAGGCCAAGGTGGATCCAGAGCACGCAGGGAGACATAAAATGGAGGCATAAATAGCTGGGGCCGCTGTCGTTGGGGCAGTGGGGTACGTTGTGTATGAACACCATGAGAGCAACAAGTATCAGCCTCATCATAAACACCATGGTCATCACCATTGATGATCATCAAAGAAGACAATAAAAATGCACCCATATTGTTAATAAAAAAATATTGACAGGCGATCTGCACAGTCATGTGTAAAATATAAGATTACAATTTTCAACGTTTTGTTTATAAGAAACTTGGATTGATATGTTCATCATCCGTATTCAATGGATCTGTTTTGTTTGAACTTTTGTTGTAATTCAATTGTTTTTTTCTAATGTTAAACGTAATAAGTGCAATGTTTACATTATAAAAAATATATATTATATTTTACTATATGATACTTATATAAACATGCCTTTGATAGTCGCAAAATTGTATCACACATTTTTAATATTTCTCAAAGAGTTGGAGTCAGTTGAATTTTAAAGTTAAATTCGTGTTATGTGGGATTGATCCCACTAAGTGAAAATGGTCTAAGATAGGAGAATATAGATTTCAAGCGAATGATTAGATGTATGGGGATCACTGTTAATACTCATGCGAACGTGTGGAGATGTAGTTTAATTAAGGTGGAGATAAGGTCAAATGTGTGAATATAGGCATAAATGAAGGTACATAAGGATTTGCAAAGGAGCCAAACTTAGTATAAGAGTGTGTCACATGCTGCTATGTAATCACATAGTGATATTCCCTCAAAATGAGGCCAAAACTAAATGAAAATTGACATTAGATATTCAAGTTTTACCATTATATTTTGCTCCCAGTTTTAGGTGCATGTAAATCCTCAATGTACATGTATTTCAAAATAAACAAGCACTCACAAACATGCATGCAAACTAAATATTTAGATATACAAAGGATATTGGGGTTCGTGTAAAGTCATGGACTCAATTGAATATCTTTGTTTTCATCCTCCTTGGTAGGCACACTCCACAAGAACCAAAAATTTGGAAGGAGGAATTTTTTTTTGCATTCCTCCTTAGGGTTTAGGACTTAGAAGGACAATTTTCACTAATGTTCACACAAGAACAAACCCTTGACATCTCAATGCAAAAGAGAAAGATATATTGCAAGAGGGCTATTCTAGGGGCTGAATATAGGTTAATAAGGGGTTCACGTCTAAGTTTAGACTTGGAAATACAAATTAAATGCAAGATGCAACACTAAACCCTAATTGAATGCAATGAGCTATGAAATGACCTAGAAAAGTAAATGAAACAACACAAAAATCTATAGAAAAGAATGTGTGCACCTAGGAATCTGGAAATGATTGAAAGGAGCTCTAAAACACTAGAAAATTTGACTCTAATACTGAGTGACACTCATTTTTCAAGCTAGGAAAATCAGTCTAAAAATGGGTTTTTGTGCAGGAACGGGAATCTGCCAAAAGGGTATCCAAATCTACAAAAATCTAAATTTTGGCTAGAATTGGGACTCATTTGCCAGAAGTGGTGAATTAGTTCAGTTAGGTTTTTTGAAGCTTCAAAGGTTGATCCTGCTCTTCTCCATCTGATTTGTCCTTCCTGATTGATTTCTGGATCTAAAACCCTGATTTGCAACCTATAGGCAATCTTTGATGTTCTCCACGGCTTGATGACAACTTTGACAACTTTGAATGATTTGACAACTTTTCTCCAATCTTTCTCCTTAGGAAATTTGCAACCTAGACCTACAAATCACACACAAATGAGAGGGAAAAAATGTTGGGATAGTGAATAGGGGTTTGCCTTGGTCAAACCTCTTATTGGTAATTAAACCTTGAAATAGAATGAAATATGAATGGAGAATGTTGAATGAACAAAAAAAGATGTTGCAACTCACCAAACCCTAGCAATAAGAGGCTACAAACATGTATGAAGTGGCTCCAATGGATGTAGATCTTGACTCTTGCTTGAGGGTGATAGATCTTGGATGAAGTGCTTGATTGAATCATAAAATCCTACATCACAATTGTTAGCTCAAAAACAAAACATGATGCATGAAGTCTTTGACATGATGATTGATGCTTGAATGCTACTTTAAAAAGCTTGATAATCTTCCCTTGTATGCTCTTGTGAATTCTTGTGAACTCAAACTTGCTCTTGAATGCTAATTTTGGTCACTAATTGTGAAATCTACCAACATTCCACATCTTCTACTCTTATATCACATGCTACCACTAGTTGGGGCTAATATCTATCAAATCAATCTTTAAAGGTCAAATTTCTTACGCAAAGGACCCAATGAATGATAAACAGTTACACCAATTTCAATAGTTATAATTTGCACCCAAACATCTATATCCTACTTTTCTCATATAATATTGGTTGAATCAAAATTATAAGATCAATAAATAATTAAGGAACTCATCAAATATTGAATTGACAACTAGTAATTGATAATAATTTGATTGAGGATATCACAACATGTATTATTATCCTACTTAACCTTAACAAGTTCTTCATAATAACTTATGATTTTTCTTTAATTAAATCTACATCATTCTTCAATCCAAAATGAGTTTCTTCAGCTTCTTATAAAAGCAATTATAATTAAAGCATTTTGCACTATTCCAAAAATTTAAACATCTACCAAGACTCGACTCTAGTAAAAGTGTATAATACATCACAATTTTGCATTTGAAGTAAAGGTCAACAATATCCTTTGAAGAGATAGTTTTGAAATTTCCTCAAGAAAATGAAACTATCGATATGTTAGTAGCAAAGCACACATTATTTCTATAGTAGAAGAGGAAATCATATCAAAGGATCAAGTAAGGGAAGTATCAAACAAGGAGAAGAATATCTAATCGATAAGTCTACATCACTATTTGAAGCACAAGCTATAATTGAATAAATTATTAAGAAAAATGAATAAATTATTTCAAATCAGCAATTAGTTGAGGAAGAACCAGATGAAATTTTTTCTTAGTGATCAAAGGGAGATCTATCAATTTATGAATTCTTCTCTATTATACTTGTAGTGACAACAAGGATATAGAGATATAAGATGTAAATCAATTTGTTGGGATTCAAAGTTAAATACCTTTAATTCAGCTTTGTAACTTAGCAAATTAACATACTCATTTATATTTTGTTCACTAGTTCGAGGATTCACTCAACTTGTGTGGCCTGGAATGCAATCAAAGTTGTATTCTCATGTCCGTGCTTGTTCTTTTTCCTATATTTTTCCCCAAAGCTCCTAAATCATTGCAACCTTGTGCTCTGATACCTATGCAATTTCCTCCCCAAGATTAAACTAATAAAATGTTACAAAGTAACTAAATAAGAGATGTAAGTAATAAAATAGAATAATTATAGATAAACTACTAAATTTAAAACTTGTCTAATGTTATGAATTAATAAAAATAATGATGAAGTATTATAAACTCCAAATGAATAATTTTTTTTTCCTTTTTAAAATCAAACATTATTGTTCCAATTTTACACTAATTGACATGATCATTTGTATTCATCTAAATGACACATAAACATGAAACATATTGTTGATAAGGTTAGCATTAAATCTCCACAGTAAAATAATATTTGAGAACATCCATATTAGTATTAGCACTACCTTTATTTGTTACCATTCTTATGGGTATTTTAACATTATAATAATACTATCTTCGACACTCTATATTAGTCTACCACCCCCCATTAAATACCCATTCTAAAGGTTATAACACTCATAATATCTAGATAATTAATATTATCCCTATTTATTTATTAAAGATATCACTACCAACTTCACACTTAACATTATCATTAGTTATATATATAATACTGAATAAATTTTTACTCCCTAACAAGGACACAAATCTAAAAATAAAATAAATTAAATCAACAATTTGGAACCAATATTTCTAAGAACTATTCAATTAAGGCTCTTAATGGATAACTAGAAACCAATTTTTAAAAAACTAACTTAAGAATCCATGTAAGGGATTTTACTCATTTTTCTATCTTGCTAAATGAAGAGTTCCTTCAAATTTCTCTTGTCTTCACGTAACTTGGTTTCACTCAATTTGTTGTTCTAGTTTTAAAGTAGAAGATGATAATTTTTTAATCATAATGTTTATTAGGTTTATTGGGTTTCTATGATTTTTTGATATGTTCTACAAATATCATATTTCTAGAAACCCTTTAAATTTTATCATCTAACTCTTTATCTTTCATTCTATGTGAACAGATTTGTAAGACTATTTTATGATAGTTTTTTATTGTGAATAAGGATATCAATGTTTTCTTAATAAATCATAATTGGTGATCTGGGTTAATGTAATTTTTGGATATGTTTTTTTGAGATTAATAATTGAAAAACTCATTAAATTATATATTACAATAGTATGTGTAACATTTCTTATGATTAAATATGTAAAACTACTTTTAAGCATATTATTGTTTGGCATAGGTGCAACAATATTGTAATCTCAACAATTAATTAATTAAGTGGGATAAGATGAGTCTTTGATATTGTTTTCTATACTTATTATTGATTATTTATACAACATAAATACCCTCAAATATACATTAGATAATTTACTCTTGAATAAAATTAAACATAGTTGGGAAAATGTATATATTAAATATTTACATAACAACTTCCTATACACAAAATATCTCATCAAAACTTGGATTTTTCTAAGTTAATCTTATCCTTTGAATTCTATAATCCTCCAAGATAAAATAAACTAACCTTTATCCTCCCAATTCTATTTTAACAAGTATAGTATAATCTTCAACCATAATTGAACTCTAAATGATAAAATATTCATAGGTTCTTAATAACTTTGTAAACCCTCACAAGACCAATATGTTTCTCTCTTGAAATTCATAGGTTAAAATTCCCAAGATAATATTTCTTTTTCAACATATGTACTTGAAATACAAATATCCACAAGGAAGTAAAAAATAATATTGGCCAATGGGCTCTCCACCAAACCATAGGATTGAGATTCAACCCACCCCTCGAACTAGGATCACATAGCACTTCCACAAAGTACTTTTCACATAGGATCCACAACCAAAGAGTAACATATAACATCCACATTACTAAACTTGACACATTAAAGCCACTAATCACAAGGGTTCCTAGACAAGTTTGCACTTTATATACTTTGCACATCACAACATCTTACATTCATATTTCTTTATTTTAACACACAAAAAGGGTATAAATGAAATTAAACCAAACAAGGTGGAAGACTCAACCAATGCAAACCCAAACACACTACTTGCAACCACACAAGAAATTCAACATCAAATTTCACATAGATTTTTTATAAGCAATACCAATATGACAACAAACTCACTACAAATCAATAACTTAGATACTAAAAGGTTAGACCTCACCAAGAAAGTTTTCTATCCAACTTGTGGAAACTCTCTCCAAGAATTCTCTTTCATTGCTCCTTCCTCTTCACAAATGTGGCAAGATCTCACATATGAAGAATGAAAACCAAACATGGACTCCAAAAAAATCCAAAAAGAAAAAGAGAGAAAAACCCCCTCCTCCACACAAATAGAAAGAATAAATGGAAGGGGAAAACACAACCTCCTTTTCAACTTCCCAACCATCCTTTCAACTCCAATTTTCATCACTTTTCATAAGTGAGTAATTTGAGTGGGTTTTAGACTTTATTAAAGGGGTTTTATGGAATAAAAATACCCCTACTCTATAATCCTATCACCTAGGAAACTTTTTAAACAATTAAGACCACATAAGGACTTCATAAAACATAAAATAAGTGATCATATTAATAAAACAACTCAAGGGACTAATAAAACAACTCTCACATACACACAACCCATACCATACAAAACAAGGTTAAACCACATTCCCATGACAATACTAATATTTCACAAAGATACAATAAAGGAAGTAGCAATGTGACCCCCCCCCCTTATCAATATTGACCAATTTTTTTAACCTGTTAATACTCAACCAAGAAAGTGTGTCAATGTTACTCATGATTAATAATAATTAAAACAAAAGACTTATGAATTAAAAATTCCAAGAAGAACAATCAACTAGAAAATTAGATCCACTAATCTACATAGTAACACTCCTTACTCATATGATACCTGTTATAGAGTCAAGGAACAACTGAGTGAATATTATCTATTATCAAAATATCACCACTGATGTTAGTAGAATATTTAACTTATAATGCATACCACTATAAGTAACATTGAATATCAATAATTGTCTTCATGTAATCACACCCACTCACATCTATGATATGTAATCACCTAACATAATGTGATCCACTTAATATACATAATAATATTACCAATTTAACTGAGCATCTTGAACTATTTGACTATCACGAGAATTCAGAACAACCATTAGATAGGATTAATCAAGAATATGATCATCTTCATGGTGTAGCAACAACCATTGCTCATGTTTACTATCCAACATAAAAGAACATAGAATATAGCATATAAACCATCAACAACTAATAGGATCAAAGAGGCCACAAGGATAGGGTCTTACACATACACACATTCAAAATGCACTAAAAATGCGTTGAAATCGTGCGACAACAAGTGCATAAAAAGCATGTTTCATCTATTCAAAAGTTTTTTGTGAGTACTTTAAGGGTTTTCTACAAAAAAAATTTTAAAATAACTTTTTTAAGCATCCTGAGTTGAGAGTAAAAGCAGAGAGTACCCACCCAAGAAAAAAATGGGAGAGTACTCGACCATTGGGCGATTAATCGTAGAGTATGTAATCTAAGGTTCAAACCAACTAGTGGCTACTTCTTATCTTTGGGAGATGAGATGCTAGCTTGTATCAATACTTCTGGAGTTGGTAGTTAAGCTACCTTTTAGGAATACAAGAGACAATCTTATTTTTTTGTATGAGAAGAATCAACTTCACTATTTTCATCTTTCTACTTATTTCAATTATCAGAAATTGTATGTGTTACATCCCACTTTTTCCCTAGCTATTTTGATGTTGTGCCCTAGTATCTCGATGTTGATTCTCAAGCATGATATATATATATATATATATATATATATATATATATATATATATATATATATATATATATATATATATATTAGCTTCTTGAATGGAGATATACAATGTATATATATATAACTGGTTTAACTAAGTTCATTTGATAGATGTTTTCATGTTTACATAGATGCAAATGAAAATATGTAATGAGATATCAAACTAACTACTTGTGTTTGACCTAGTGGTTGCAAGAAATATCACCTCTGAGGAGGGAGGAAAAGTATCATTAGGTACGAGGAGTAATGGAAGAGAAATCTAATGCCATTTGAAACCTAATCTGTAAGTTGTGACTATCATTTGAGTAGGTGTGCAACCACAAGTTTTGAGTGCTTAGGTAAACCCCAAGGTCAAACCTAGGAGTTAGGATCACCTAGCCTTCGTTGGTGGTCGAGTAGCATCACCTTGGTATTTCTTTTGAATTTAAAATTAAAATTAATCTTTAATGAACCTTGAAATTTTGAGTGACAGTTGGTGAATATTTAATTGGTTCTCGGAAGTATTTAAATAATTTATCCTTATAAAAGAAATAAACTCAATATTTACCGATACTTCCCAGCATGTAATTAAATAAAAAATTGATAGAATTGCTATTAATGTGTCAAATGTAATTATTATATTATATGAAAATATGGAAATGAACCATTTTGTGGAGAAACGTTATAGGAAGCCCAAAATTTTCATATTGGTGTCTAATCTGGGTTCTTTTTGTTAAATACTTGGGAAATATTATACCACGAGAAAATAATTTGGAATGAAAATCAAGAATTAAAACATTAGTTTTTCTTTGAAAAGTAAAAAAGCCTCATGATCATGGAGAGAGAGATGACAAGAAGGTGGCGGGCCTTTTTCAAATGTGGGGGAAGGTATCTTGAAGGGAACTATTTCTTCTTTAGAGAGCTTTCTTTTGGGATCATTCTCTCAACCATTTCTTGGAAATGAGGAAGCCACTTGGAGGAAGATGGAGAGCTAAGAAGTATCAACTGAACAAGTATCTGTGGAGAACTTGGAAGTAAAAAAACAAATGAGCTGAGTGTATTGTCAAGCTGACTAGTGCGGATATTTGAACTAGACACTCTCTTATCGAGTCAAGATTACCCACAGGCATGTCATCTTCCTTCTAAGTTTATGGAAATGTTTCTAGTTTCTACACAATGTTGTGTGTGTGAAAGTATTTCCAAGACTCGATACACTATGTATGTATGTTTTCAAAATCTAAAATAGAGAGCATTTTATTTTTGTAACCTGAGATAATGTATTCTTGTTTGTATTGAAAGCTTTTGCCAAGTTTTTGAAATAGTTGTGACATTTTCTTCACACCCTAGAAGCCACGATTCATAAGTGATAGGTCTTGGATATCAGCTAATAGAGTTTTCACTGCCCTCATGACTTGGTGCTAGCATTCTTAATGGTTTGAGATCGTGCATTTTGAAAATAATAAAAGATATGTCAATTTCCTTCATAACCATGGGTTGTGACCTTATGAGTTAATGTAAGCCTTTGAAAAAATTCAAATTCTCTCAGTTTCCATCAATTGCTCTTATTTTTTTAAGTAGTCGTCCATTATACCTCACCATGCTTCACTAAGAAAAGAATCAAGTCATTTTTTATAAGGGTTACAATTTGAAAGGCTACATAATTTTTGTGCTAGTCTTGCTGAATTGGTAAAGAAAAATTTATGGTTGATATCACCCAGTCGCAAGTCTCTTAAAGAAGATAAAGTAGGAAATATAAAGAATGATGTTTGTACATTCCTTGCATGCACACCAGGGACTATTTAAATGTACTCGTAGATGAGTAACTTGAACCAACAAAAAACAAAATTCTTAATTATAAATTACCTAAGAATGTGGAGCTAGAAGCAATACGAGGTCGGTTGTCCTTTCAATGAAAGATTGAATCCTTAAATAGTGCTTAAAAGGTTGTGAAATAAGTAGTGTTCCTGAAAAATAGTTAAAAACATTTTTCTTAGTAACTAAAGGATATCCTCATGAGTCAGTATGCAATAGTATAAGAGACAGACATGAAGGTCAATTCCTTATATGATTTCTTGTTGAGTGGGGTGATAAACTTGACTACATGACTACACTGTGTCATGTTTCTCCTATTTAAAAACCTTGGCCAAGATGATGCTACAACCTGATAGTGTCAGTTAGTTTTCTTTGTCCCAAATATGCACCCAGTCAGAGGTCATACTAGTTAGGAGTTGTCTAGATAGTGTATGATCAACTAGGGAATGTGTAGGGTCAAACACCAGTCTTAGATGACATTAGTTTTTCCTTCCAATACTTCTCTGTGAAGGGTCGGGCCTTTTCAGTAGCAAATGGCACGAGGGACTAGTTAGTCCGTGGATGGGCAGAAAAGTGCCCTGATGATATTTTTCCTCCTCAATTTCAACAATAACGGATGAATAAAGTTTCAGATGAATTAAACGGATTCAAGGAACATTGTAATCTCAATCTCTTAGTAATCATGTAAGGTTATTTACTATAATATTTTTCCTTTCTATTATCATTCGTGCTTTTGAATTGAAATTAGTTGAAGTTCATGTTCTTTCTTTTCTCAATTAGAAAGAATACTATTGCTTTGTATCAGTAGATTTATGCATTTTTGTTCCATGTACCAGTTATATTATGCATTTGAGTCCATACAATTTTCTATATTTGAATTAAATGTTGCATTTAAATTAGATGAAGTTTATATATTTGAATTAAGTGTTGCATTTATATTAGATGCTTAGTTGTTGTATATTACACACGGTATCATAGCAAATGGGTTTGACACTGAACCTAGGGCTCATCACCACAAGAAAATTTAGGAGTAATAAAAAATTGAAACAAACCATTTTGGTTTTTTTCCAAGATGTGGATTTATACCACTAAACATAAAAGAGCTCAAGATCTAGTTTATTCTCAACTTCAAATGGAGAGTAACAAAATTTTGAAACATGATTATTCATGTTGCACTCCACCTTCTAATAATGAAACCATGGCTAATCCACTTAAACAACTGAAAAAAGAAAGGCAACCTTGGACAACTTCAAGAAAAGAAGCAATGAAAACAACCTTCATGGCAAATAGGATACCTAAAACTGAAAACAAATTTGTAACTCCTATTGTAAACAAAAATGAGTCTGATGACTCAAAGGAACTTCATGTACCCACCTTGGGTTACTGACTAATTCCTTATTCCACATTAGAAGGGCAGGAAGATCCTATAACTGGAAGCGACAATAGTTATTAGATAAGGGATTAAGATGTAAATACTGTAAAAAAAGGAAAAACATTGTAGTGCTAATAAATTATCAAAGGTTCACGGGTCGGAACATGCACTTGTTCCTTTTCAAAGGTTTAAGTTCTTGTTCATGTCCTGCTCCTGGCCCCCATCTTTTTCCTTGTTCTTTTTCTATGCTTTTTCAGGTTCAGGTCATGTATCGGCACTAACACTTGTTACCTTTTGTGGGGTGCTAGTTTCGGTCCATTTCCTGGTCCCAATTTCCTCTTTACCTTGTGCATTTTGTTCCTATTGGGGTTGGGTTTTGGGCTGAAACCAAAACCAAGAAATTTTCAAGTTCTTGTCCCGTTTCTGACCCGATCCCGGGGTCCAATCCCTTTTCGTGTCTTTGTATTTGTAGGATCGAATCTCGGAACATGGCTTAAACTTTCAACTCATCAAGGTTCTGGTTCTTTCCCTTGCCCCAATCCCAATTTTCGTTTTGGTCTTTTGTGGGATCGGACTTCGTGTTGTGACTGGACTTTGAACCCTTGAAAGTTCTTGCTCCCCTTTGAAGTCTCGATCCCAGTTCATGTGTTCTTTCGTTTGTTCGTCGGGACCGGTTCATGAGCTTTCAACTAAACCTTGCACCTAATGAGGGTTCAGTATCGGTCAATGTCCCAACCCCAACTTCCACTTACCTTCTTTCCCATGCCTGGTATTTATGAATCTACATGAACCTTGAGACCCAACCAACTCGCCATTAATGCCATAACCGCTCACACTCGCAAATGTGTATAAGTCCCGCCGCTCCTCAATTTTTGTCCATTTTGCAACTGATAAGTTTGGAGATGAGAACAAGAGTGACGAAGGAGATAGGGTTTTTAGAAATTTTCCATAATTTCATTAACGTGTTGCTAGAATTCTTGGGTGTGTTCGAAGGTAGGTGTTCTTGTTTTCATTTTTTTTCCGGTTGCTTGTTCTCTCCTGCCTTTTGGTTGTTTTCTTTTTCTTGTTTCATTTTTTTCCTCGTTTGATTTCATTTGTTTCTCTATGCTTTTCATCCGCACCATTTGGTATGTTCTTCCTTCGCATTTGAATCCATTTTTAGGTTTGTAATACATTCTTTTGCATTTTTGTGTCATCGTCATGTATGTTGGTCGTGGGTTTGTCCATCTCATTGTGCTCTAGTCTCTTAGGGTTTTTCCTCTATGTGTGGTCAAACTGCTTTGGATTGTCAAATTTGAATTCTTGACCATTTGAAAATGAAGTTTTGATCCACAACACAACCCAGTTCCAAAGACATATACTTAGAGGCTGTCATATTTGATGTTTCCTTCATTATCCGTCTCCTTCACATGTCCCGATCCCACATCATTGTCGCGGTTAGGAATCAAGCTAACACTTAGGTTTCTATAATCGTGGATATCAGTTCTTTCACTTGCCCAATCCCCACATTGCTATCGAGATCGGGGCATAGACCGATACCGTGAGTTTGGTTTAAATTCATTTAAGTGTTCGCCAAAGTCCTGTGCCCGACCCCCCCACATTTACCATCGAGGTCGGGGGTTGTTTCAAGACCAAACCTTTATCTTTCTAATTGGTACATGACATCACAATGAATTGGTCTCAACACTCAATATCTTACCAAGCTCAAAACTTGGGAATTGACATATCCCTTTTCATTCTCGATATGTCTAGTGTCACATCACGATCCGGTCCTGACTCATGGTTACATTGCGGGGTCAGACCATGCGTTGATACCTGACTTGCTTACTATCAATTATTCAAGTGTCAAGTAATGACCCATGACCTGGTCCTGATTCCTGAACACTACGGGATCGTGCTTTGAGATGACACTAAACCTCTTCGACATGGGTCTACTTCTGAACGATGACCCGATCCCGACTCTTGACTACAAACTGCGAGAGTGGACTGCGAGTCAATACTTAAACTTATTTTCTATCAGATGTTTGGTGCTAATCCATATCCCAAGCCTAGTCTTGATTCTTGAATACTGCGAGGTCAGACTGAAGAATGATACTGAATTTCTTGAACATGGGTTTGGTGTCTAGTCATGACCCAATCCTAGCTCCCAACAAAACTTTATTTGTGTGTGAAAATGGCTAAGTTTTTAATAATGGTTTTGAACCCGAAGCCCAAGAATCATCAACTTAACTAATTGAAATAAATTCTTTCTAACATTTACGTTGATTTATTATGAAAACCTATGTTGTGATTTTATTTACATGTTCCCTTTGTGTATCTAATGGTGGTCAGTAGTGTGATATATTTAACCAATGTCTAACTCTGAGGAAGAGATACCTACTGAGGGATTGCCTACTGAGGGAACATCTGAGGGATCATCCAAGAAGGCCAGATCCAAGAGAGTGAAGCTAGAGCAACTACCCTATATAATGAAATACAAGTATCAAGGGAATCCAGCCCCATCCAAATTTGACTCCAAAGTCTCAAAAATAACTGACACATTGGTAGGGCATATGGATTTGGACAAGTTCATTAAACACACATTTTCAGAGGATTTTGCTCTAAGATCAAAGAGAATTGCAGAATCGAGACTAATCCATGTAGCTTGCTTCCCCATTGTTGTGAAATTCCTTGAATTCATCCTAACAGCTACACAGGCATATAATCTCACTCAGAGATAGTGCATTGATGCCCAGGGTAATGTAATTATTGATCTAACAACTGCCATGATCAGACTTGTCTTTGACCTCTCTCCCTATCCTGATGTAAAGATGATGACTCAGGCTAAGGCACTTGAGCTATGGAATAGAGATGTGGAGGGAAATAAAAAAGTCATTAACAAACTGTGGCTAAAGAAAGAAAAGAAGTTAGCAAATAAAGTGTCTGGTAACCCGAAGGGATCATATTTTTATGAGAACATTGGAGACATTATTACATTTCTAGCCAGGGCATTTGGAAAAGAAAATTCTCGTTTCTTTGAACTATGGATGTTTCCATTCATCCAATTGATACTTGATGGAAAGCAACACTTGGAATGGGGGAAGATCATCTCAGATAATATTCATGCCCAACTTCTCCAAGTAGCTTAGACCAGGACATTCTACATGTCTTCTTATGTTGTGTATTGTGCAACGAGAATTAGAATGTTTCCCAGGTTGAATACTGTAGCCCGTCAATGGAAGAAGGACCAGATAAAAAGAAGCTCTAGGAACACTATGACCAGTTGGAACTCAAGGAATTAGAAAAGCATTTCAAAAGGGTAAATTATTTTTTCTTATATGTGGTCATAAATAATCTCACAGGGGACATAGGTTTCAGATTGTCCTAGGAAGCTATGGCATTCATTCAAGAATGGGGGTGTTGGTTCATTCAATAAACTAGGTCAACATATTTAAGATTATTTTGTTTTAATGGTCATCCATTTAAATTTCAAATATTTTGTGGTGATAGGTGGGTTTTGATGGAATTTTCTAGGCAAGCTGCAGAGGTGAATGCAGTTTTCTCTTCTCAACATAGGACTATTGCACATGATTTTCCCATACAATTGGGATTTTACTCTTTTTCTTCATTAGTCATGGCCAAAACAACAACTGAGGAATTTCAGTCTTTAAACTTCCAACAACATACTTCTAGGAAGAATTTTGATCCTAAGAATAAGATGCATGTACTTTATCCTACTCACTTTACTCATCATGTTTCTCTTCAAGTGAGGATTTTTGGGAAAACCTCCAAGATCAGTTTGAGGTAAGAAAAAGAAGTTATGAGAGGTTAACAATCCCCTAGATGAGGGATTTTGACATTAAAACTGATATACCCAATGACACTTTGGATGATGGGATCACTCTTGATCCCCAATATAATATTGATCAATTAGCTACACAAGCCCTGCCATGTATCAATTGGGCAGAGAAAGAAGAGACTAAGATTGGGAAAGTGTCCTGAGCACTGATAAATAGGAGTTTGAAGTGGATATAGAACTTCGGTTAAAATAGCCAAGGGGTAGAGTAAAAAAGAAAAGAGGTCCAAGCAGTGAGCCCACTTCATATGTAGAGACCAAGCAATACAAAAGATTAAAGAAAGGTGTTGCAATGATGGAAGCAGTTACTGAAGAGTGTCCACAAACAGAAGAGGAAATTTCCTTAAATAAGCTTGATGATACTTTGCGTAAAGAAAAGGTCACCTATGAGGTGGTTGTTGCACATGTAACTTTGGGTTTTACTGTTGTACCTTTGGTCATTGCTCATCCTGGTGAAGAGAGTGCTACAGAGAAACAAACTATTGTTCACCCACAAGTTGAGGAAAGTGCTCGTATTGTGCCATCAACTTCGGGAGCACCAATCATCAGAGAAGAAGGACACGTTCAGGTAAATATTCAAGATATCTCATCGGAGTCTGAGAGAACTCCATCCCAAGAAAGAGAAGCACCTGAATGAGAGGAGTATTTGAGAAAGGCCAAAGAAGAACTAGGAGAAGAAGGAGAATAATTTGAAGTTGGCAGCTTACACAGTGCAGAAATGGAACTAGAAGATGTGTTGACAAAGAAGGAATGACAAGAGCTAATGGAAGGTGCTCATAAGCTAGATGATGAATGAGCTGCCCACGAAGAAGGAGAATAGAAAAGAAAAGCTAAAGAATTACCCCATGAAGTGGAAGAAGCTAAAGCATAGAAGAAGGAAAAGGATGAAGCCTTGGAATTGGAGAGAAAAGTTGCACAAGAAGAGGCTGCAGAAGAGGAGCTTTGAGCTAAGGAAATAGAGCAGCAAAGGTTAAAAGATGAAGAATAAACTGCCAAGAGGGAGGAAATGAGGAGGATAAAAGAGAAAAGTTGAAAATGAGAGGAGGGAGCAAGAAAGACTGCAAAAAGAACAAGAAGAGCTTCAAAAGCTTCCTTTTTAGCAAACAATTGGATTTATTTCTTCTGCACATCCATCTACTACACCTTTGAATGTTCAACAAGAGCACTCAGCCAGTTACTCCCACTTGGCTGAAATTGAACCTAGAGAAGACGCAACAGGTACAAGCCCAACTAGTAACTTGGGATGACATGAGTGTAGAAATTGACAAGGTAAAGACAAAGAAGAAGGGTCGTGCAGTGCATTCAACTAGACTCACAAATGAAGGAGATCTCGTAGATGAAATTGCCACTCCAACTACTGACAAGGATGATAGATAATTTTTGCCCGAGGATTATCAGATAAGTACTGTTAATCTGGGAAAGCATACTAGAAATCAAAATATTAATTTGATTGATATCGTTGCTACTACTACCAAGTCCAGATTAATCAAGGACAACTAGGCTAAACATGAGCTTAAGGTTCAAGTTATGAAAATGAAATATTTCTTGAAGGATTTGATGTCATCTACACCTGAGTAGCCTGCACCATCTAAGATTCTTGTTCTAATGAGCAGAAAAGAAGTAGATGGCTTGACTGAAATGAAGAAGAAAGCCACATGGGTTGACAACTGGCTTAATACCTTCAAAGTTGATATGATTAAGTTCTTTGATGAAGGTTTTAAGTATTATTAAAAGGGGTTGAAATTAGTCAAGACCATAAAGGAAACCATGAAGAAATGGTGGGAAGAAGAGGAAAAGATCAAAGAATACTTGGGAAAGCTCATAGCAATTAACAAAATGACTGAGGAAGAGTTGGCACAATCTCAAATTTTGGGTGAGGAGGATTCTGGATATATTGCAAAGGCAATTCATATATCTTCTTTTAAGTTAGAGACTCTGATTGAGCACAGGATAATCATGCTTAAGAATGTTCATGATATGTTTGAGAACACATGTGTATTTGAAGAGCTCATTTCAAGATTTATTGATAAAGCCTTGCCTATAGACCAGAGACTTGAATCATTGGGAGAAATAAAGGATGCATGGGAAGAACGATTGAATGGAATGTTGATAGAAGGAGATACTGATGAGTCACCACTCATGGACAGATTGTTGGAAATCAAAGGTGACTTGTGTTGGGCAACCAAGGATGTTGGACAAATGAAAGTAATTGTCGATACAATTGAGAAGAAGTTTGAAGAATCATAGTTCAAGGTCAACTGAGTAGATGGACCAGATTATGATATGGTGAAACATATTCTAGCTAGCTATGATGACTACCATGGTGTCTAGCATGAAGGTGATAAGGGAATTTAATTTTTTTTATTAACTTTTGAATAGTAATATCTTTTTGGGGAGATTTTGAAGAAAAGAATGACTGGGTAGCAGTGCTGGCAAAGCAAGAATAACTCGCAGTAATTGGCAGCAACCTAAATGATGACTGGGAGTCCAGATTCTAATTGAAGGATCAGTTGGCATACTTGTTTATCTTTAGAAATTGCAACAAAGACAAGCATTGGAGTTATCTCAGTGTCCCTACATTTGTGGATCTAGAGCCCTGAATGGTGGATCTTATTTTTTTATGAAAGGAATTAGTGCTGAATTGGTCTATATGTAGAATTTATTTCCATTTTGTAAAGGTCGGCTAATTGAAGTCAAGATTTGTTGCCTAGCTCGAGAGATCTAGGATAGTTTTACAACTTTTAGAAGTTTTCTTATAGTTTATGAAAAGATACTCAAACATTTTTTTACAAGTTTTAATACAATTTATGTTATGTTCAGAAGTTTATTAGTTTAATGGTAATGTTGATGAACAATAGTCATTCATAAGCCAGTGAGTTTTGTTGTACATAAATGTCTCTTATTTGATGAAAATCAATAGAAGATTCTGAATCTGAGACTATTTCATTGAGTTATCTATGAATGAGATCTCTTTATGTTTATTCATCTATGAATTCTAGTAATGAGCTAGTGGTATGTTCTTGTTTGAAAATGAAGCTTTAAAACAAAGTGATGATGAATGGTTATACATGTCTTCAATTTGCACTATGAATGAATGCAATGATGTGGATTACTCTATGGATTTTATCATTTTATGGTTTTAGTTGTTTAAGGAAATGCTCATTATGAACTTTATATGTCTAAATTAAAGTAAATCTGTGTTTATGCTTTGTTTTCCTGAGCTCTGTTCTATCTTTTTCTATTTATTTACACCCCACAAACGTTAGATTAATTTATATTATGCAGTTTGTACCCTTTACCAATAGGCCCCTTGAATATTATAGTTGCATAGGCCATTGAATAACAGCAGCATAGTTGAGAACCAACTACAAAGGTCTACCTTGGAAGATGGGTAGATTATATTATTTGTCTTTTTTAGGAGAAGTAGAGTAGCAATATTCTATTTTAACGTTATTGTGTTACTTTTGACCATCAACAAAACTGGTGCTAGAAGGAGGGCCTAGAGGAACAAACTGGCTCGAATCGGGTCTTTTTCACTAGAAAGGTTTGAAAGAGTTCCTAGATCTGCTACAAATATAGAACCGTTATTTGAACTTTAGACCCCTGTTAGGCCCAGAGCTTGTAGGGTTTTGATCCCACCACCATTAATGCCACCACTTACTCCACTCGAGTTTCCACCAATACCATAGGTGGCATGACCAAATCCACCAACACCTATGGCATTCTTTGCCAATAATCCTTCGCCACTAGGAGTCATTCCCTGTGGCATACACGAAATGCCTAAGAACCCAAAGAAATTCTTCCCCAGGTATGCTTATGGGGAGTCATGAAGTGCTGAAACATACAGGCATTCAAAGATGCATGTACCCATACTTAAATTGCTCATCATGATGTTGCATGTAGACTGTTTCCCTACTCGTTCAGAGATGTGGCCTACAATTGGTATCTAAATCTACCCACTGGATCGATCTTGAGTTGGACAAACATAGAAGACACATTCATAAACCAGTTTTGGGTTTATCTCAATCCTACAATCTTATATCATCAATTTTCCACTATCAGGAAGGACCCACACGAACCATTACCCTTGTTTAATACCATATTTCAGAGGATGTATAGGAGGTTACAAGACCCGTACTTGGTGGCTAAAAATATTGCTATCCAAGTTTACTTGAAGGCCATTGATCCCTTGATTGGCCTCTTTTTGTAGAGAACATACCTTGCAAATGAAATTGATTCTCTTTCCAAAGTTTACCACCTGGCTATTAACCTACAACAGCAGATTAGTTCACAATCAGGAGGATTAAGAGGGGTTTTCCCTCCTCTAGGATACTCCCAAGTTCCCAATCCTACCTTATTGTTTAATACAGTTACAGAGATGTCCCACTCTGCATACTGACCTTTAGTCGAGCTACAGGCTCCATCTCAGCTATTATTCTTTAGTGGCCCAACTCCTGACTCCTCACAGTAAGCTCAAAATTCCCATAATCACGCTAAAGGGTCTAACCTTGTGACACATGCATCAACTACAACTACTGCATAAAGTGAACATACTGCCCATCTGATGACCGAGTTGGAAATTCTCAAGAAGACATTGTCTCAGGTGACTAATGAGATGGAACAACTCAAGTAAAACCCCCCTCAAAATCAAAATTACCAAAATTAGGGAGAGTATTCCAATCAGGGTGATTATTCCAACCAGAATTCCCCTAATCAAAATTACCAGAACCAAAATAGGGGATACAACTAGTGATCCATTAACAACAGGAAATGGAACACTGGACCAAACAATAGGGGAGTTCATCGTAACTATCAAGCTGGTGAGGATAAACCATACACTGCAAATGTTGCAGATCTTAATTTCATGAAAAACTGGTGTAGGTTGCATGACACTACAACACATTCTGAGGTTAACTATCCTAAGATGAAGAAGATGGTTAAGATTGCACAAGCTGATGCTCCATTACAAGGTATTCCTAACAAGAATGGTGGATCCACAGATACAGCCATGGCTTATGAACTCTTTGATGAAGGATCTCCTTTCCCTATACAAGAGGAAAATGAGCCAGAGGAAGATGTATATGATGCTCAAACCTTCCAATCCAAAGGAGGTCATTTCCTGAGGAATCAGAACAAAGTCCCATTCACCACATCTGCCCCTCCAAATACCATGGTTGCACCTAACCAGAATGTTGATAACAACCCGCCTCCACCGAAAGGCCCACTTGAATTTCAAAATAAAAGTAACTCATCTTTTGTTCCTAAATATCAGATGAAAAATGACAAAAAAACTCAATTTTATTTCGAAAATGCAAAACCAAAAGACCTCAATGTCATTCTTTGACATTCTGAAGTGGTGCCCTAGCCAATGTGACATCATGTTGAGGGATTTGGAAGAGGTAGATCAGTCAAAAGGAAAGAATAAGGTGACTCCAGCCAATAAAATGAATGTGGCCCTGTACAAAGGTAAGACAGGGACCCCACCATTGCTTCTAATCCTGAGAATATTTAGAAAAAAATTACATAACCATCTTTTGGATTTTGGGGCCTTAGGTAACATCATGCCCTTTTCCATTTGTAAAAATTTAGGTTTAAATCCAGTTCAGACTCATAAGAAAGTGATACAGTTAAAAAAAACTAAGGTTAATGTGGTAGGACAACTAAAAAACATTCATGTGTGGGTTGGATCAGACCCACGGATCCAGACCTATATGGATATCCAAGTAGTTGATATCCCCGAGACATATGGCATGCTTCTAAGCTGAGAGCTAATAAAAAGCTTTGGCGATTACCTATCTTTAGAGTTTTCACACATGTGGCTTCCATGGAAAGAGGTAGCAACACAAATTAGGATTGAAAGTGAGCCTCATCTCAAACATATGATCACTAAGTACAACTATCCTAACGAGGTAGCCTATTTTGAAACTGAGATAGGAGTATATAAGAGAGAGGAAATCATGACCTTTTCAATGTTCAATCCTGATAGCCTACAACCTTTAGAGCACAATGACCCAATGACCACCGTCAACTAGAGGTTTTAATTAGAAATTTGCAACAGGATAGGATGGTTCTGGGAGAAGAGGTTGATTTATGGAGTCTGCTACTCCCTAACTGGTGTAGAATCCATTATTAGAGTCATTTTAAACTATCTTTTCAATCATGCGTAAACATTTTGAACCATGTCTATCAGTCAACGGAGACTTGTGAATGCCATCCTGAAACACCTTTGAATCAATTTTCCTTTGAGGCTAGAAATGCGACTATTTTGAAACGAACCAATAGTGCACAGGAAGAAATCCTTTCCCCAATTAGACAGACTCAGGTTTCATGTTCTACCTTGGAAAATAAGATTATAGAATCTCAGGAACTGTCTGATACACCCGCCCCTGCCAATCTTCCAATTCCAAAGGGGTTCCTGAAACCAATAACCAATTGTAAACCCATTGATCAAGATCAGATTCAAGAAGAAGTGCCCACACAGGTCCTAAATCTGAGTGAAATTTCTGATGATCGCTGTACAGACTATTCCCCATGTCTAGAAGTCCTAAACCAGTCTGAGCCACCACCTATTCCTTGCAAACAATTACCTCTGGCTCACCCTAAGAAAGAAACCCCAACCTAGGATCAATTGTTGATCCTCAAATTCAATGGTTCCAAGTCTAAATCAAGGAGTGGAGCTGGAGTTCAGCTAACAAACCCGAAAGGGAAAACATACTTTTCCTCTTACAGGTTGCAGTTTGGTTGTACCAATAATGTGACAGAGTATGAAGCGTTAGCTAGAGGACTGATGTTTGCACATTAGAAAAAGGTTACAACTCTGACATTCATGGGAGATTCTAAAGTCATTGTCAAGCAAGTTCGTAATAAATACACATGCCATAACAAGAGGTTGGATGCATACATGAACATAATATGGAATCTAATAGAATGCTTTGATGCCTTCGAGATCAAATTAAATCCCAAAGAAGATAACCAGATTGTGAATGCACTTGTTGTTGTTGCTAGTACCTTAGAACCCATGAAATATTCTAAGTTGAAAACATTTTCAATGGATTTAGTCTCGATCCCAGCCATTCCCAAAAACATCAAGAATTTCTAAGTCTTCGATGATGACTAGCATATACTGGCCTTCTTGGCGAGCTCAGATGTCTTTGAAGGACAATGAATTAGATAGAGATCAGGGAGAGTGGGATCCGAAGACATGTGATGCAGAAGGGATAATGAACCTAAAAACGAACAACATTCCTAAGGGAATGGTAGCGTTAGAGAGAATCTTTGACTTTGATCCTCGAGCTCATGAAAAACTACCAACTAACACTAATGGAGGGAAGTGTGAGTCAGTCAACTTGGAAAATTTGAGCCCTAAGAGGAATGTATTTATTGGAAAAAAATTTCCCAAACACATTCGAGAGAAAATCCTGACAACATTAAAAGCAGATATAAGAGTGATTTCTTGGGGGTACGAAGATTTGAAAACCTTCAATACTTCGATAATAACACATACTATCCCTTTGAAACCTAAAGCGAAGCCTTTCCACCAAAAGCAACGCCCAGTGAATGCCCTAATTGATCCCTTGATTCAAAAGGAAGTGTAGAAGTTGTTGTCAGCGAGGATAATCTTTCTAGTAAGGCATTCCACTTGGGTCTCTAATTTGGTTAATGTGCGTAAAAAGAGTGGAGAAATTAGGTTGTGTTGACTTTAGAAATATTAATAAAGCTTGAGAGAAGGACAATTATCCTCTTCCTTCCCTTGATGAGGTGCTACAAATAGTGAATGGTTCACAAATGATGTCATTCCTGGATGGATATTTAAGATACAATCAGGAAAGGGTCAACTACGATGATAGGATGAAGACCGCCTTCACTACCAAGTGGGGACATTTGCTTATCAGAGGATGTCATTCGGTCTTATCAAGTTTGGAGCCACCTTTCAACAAGTGATGGATGTAGCATTCAAGGATTTGGTAGGTAAGTTTATTATTATATATATGGATGATTTGACTGTGTTTCAAAGAATAGAGAAAAACATGTTACAGATCTGTCAAAGATCCTTCAAAAGTGCATAAGTTATGGAGTCTCCCTCAATCTAAAAAAGTGTGTGTTCGGATTTTCAGAAGGAAAATTACTAGGCAACATAATATCAAAGAAAGGAATTTCAATTGACCCAGACATAGTGGAATCCATTCTGAAACTGACCATGCCCAGTAGCAAAAAGGAGATGAGGTTCTTTTTCAGGAAGATAAACTTTGTGCAGAAATTCATAACTAGGTTTGTGGAGATCGCCAAACCCCTCAACGAAATGATGAAGAAATATGATAAGATTGAGTGGAGCAATGAGGCTAAATATGCATTTTCATAGATTAAACAGTTTATTTTAGAGGCACCAATTTTAACTAGCCCTGATTATCTAAAGCTTTTTTATATATATTCTTTTGCATCTGACCATTCTTGTGCTACTATTTTGACACAACGAAAAGCTAAGGGGATGAAAGGTCGATTTCTTTTATGAGTTCTCCATTCAAGAATGCTGAAGTTAGATATCCACCTTTGGAGAAATAGGATTTTGCACTGGTGCGAGCTATCAAGAAGTTCTAGCACTATATCCTCCGCAGTAAAATTACTGTCATATTTCCTAACCCTACTGTAAAGTCCCTTCTTATGCAGAGTGAACTAGGGGAGAGATGAGGAAAGTGGATAGAAATCTTACAAGAATTTGACCTTGAAATCCATTCGATGAAGTTAGTCCGAGGACAAGGCTTATCCAAGGCAATGACAAATGTTGATGCTAAGATTACCTGTCAATAGTATACGGTACAATCATTTACAGGTGATTCTTGGTATGTTGATTTGATCTTTTTTTTCTAAATAACAAATGTCCAGATGGGATGAATGCCACTTAGAGGAGAGCACTCAGGTTGAAGAGTTTCCACTACATGCTCAAAGGGGGAGCTTTATACTGAAGAAACTTTGAGGGTGTCTATTTATGCTGCCTTGATTAGTAGCAAGCGAAACAAGCGATAGCAAAATTTGATGGCAGACATGGTAATGGACATGGTTCTGTTGATTCCATGGCACACCAAATTCTGAGATTGGGTTACTATTGGCACCATGTGTTATGTGATGCTCACCAACATGCAAGGACATGTCATACATGTTAGACTTCTGCATCCAAGGAACACAATCTAGCAATGCCCCTACAACCAATATACGAGGTAAGACCATTTTACCAATGGGAATTAGACTTTGTCAATATGATTAACCCCAATTCTTCTGCAGGTCACAAATTTATTTTGATGACAACTGATTATTGTACATTCTAGACTGAAGCTCAGCCTTGTAAGAACAACACCACCAAGGTTCTCATCAAATTCCTTAATGAATGCATCGTTACCAAGTTTGGAGTACTGTTTTCCTTGGTGTGTTACAATGGCCATGCTTTCTCTTTTGCAGAATTTATTCAATGGGCATATGAGTATAAAATTGTGTTAAAATATTCTTCCAATTACTACCCACAGGGGAATGCAGTAGCTGAGTCTACGAAAAAAATCTGTTGGAAGTAATTAAGAAGCTATTAGAAAGTAATCCTAGGGATTGGCGTACTCAACTCATATTTTCCTTATGGGCAGATAGAACTCGAATCAAGGCCTCCTTAGGAAACTTGCCATTCAAGTTAGTTTATGGCCAAGACCCAATCTTTCCTATCCATCTACAGATACATGTTCTTAGGTTTATGCAAGAATTCTACTCAAATGATGATAAGATAGAAGTTAGACTAACTAGTTTATTGAATCTGGAAGAACAAAGAGTTGTTGCTTTACATCAGTTTTCTAAACATCAAGTTGTTGTCAAACATTGGTTTGACAAGAGAGCAAAAAACAAAGTTGTTAGAATATCAAACCTTGTACTACTATGGGATAAATCTAGGGAAAAGAAGTGGGACCATCAAAATTTTGACCGACTTTGGTTGGGTTTGTATCAAATTGTCGAGATCCTTGGTGAAAATTCCTCTTGATTGAGCACTTTAATAGGAGAGCCTATTCCATTGCCTGCCAATGTGTAGTTTCTCAAACACTATTTTGGCCCATGAGGGTCTGATGTTTTGTTTGGTTGTTTATATATAATTAGTTGGCTTGTTTGTTCATTTTGTTCATTTTATTTTTTCTGTTTTGGTTTGTGTTTCTATTCTTTTGTTTTGGGGTGACTTTTGTTTTGCTCTATTTTCAAAATATAGAGTGGTTATTCACTGTATGCTGAAGGTACTAGGAGAAAAGTTGGTTTAGGTATTTTCAGGTATGTCTATGGAAATTTCTTGTTTTAGACCCTATGTCTTGTGCTCTTTTTAATGACAGTCTGAAAGGTTAAGAACAAATAGGTATATTGTAAGTAATCTCATAAACCACAGCTAGATTTGTCATGGAATAGACAAAAACATCTCTTTACATGAAGGTCTATTTATCTCAGGGTAATTGTGTTCTAGATTTAGGTGAAAAATCTAAGTCATGTCACTGTCATGAGGTCCATTGTAGTTCTCAACCCGAATTTCAGGATGATACATTTGAGTATTGAGGAAGGGATGAAAAGAATTTATTCAAGCAAGCCTACACCAAAGAAAAAAAAAGAGAACCATTATATGGTGGAAAAAACTCAATATGAGAAGGGTAATTCAAGTATCTCTACCAGAGTTATGGACATCTGGTTGGAAATAGAGAAATGATTTGAGAGAACTAGAGGCATCTCCATTGGGGCTATGGACGCCTATCTGGGAGGAAAGCAATACCCAGGATGTCATTGCACAACAGTCAGAAGGATTCAACTCACGTAGCCTAAAAATTTAATATAGTTATTCGGGGATAGGAAGGACCATTAGGGAAATAGATACACCTTACATGCACACTCTCAAATTTGATGTGGTTATTACAGATTTACATTTGAGATTCCAGCTCAACCTTATTTGCCATGACTGATCATACTCAAGTTAAAAATGTACATGAACCAGAGGTTCTAGGTGACTGAATTCTTTAGTATCTTGAAAATGGGTAAACCATTTTCCCATTTGATTCGCTAATTGTTATGCCGTGCATAACCACCCCATTTTGTTTTTGGTCAAAATGGGTCCCCCTTGTGTTTTTTTTTCATTGGTGTTCTTTCCTAGGTCTTAGGAGTTATTCTTTTTCCTCCTAAGTCCTTCGTTCTTTTGTTTTGTAGGCTTAGGTCACGAGTTGAAACATGCACTTGTTCCTTTTCAAAGGTTTAAGTTCTTGTTTGTGCCCTACTCTTGGCCCCTGTCTTTTTCCTTGTTCTTTTTCTGCACTTTTTTGGGTTTAGGTCATGTATGATCGGCACTAACACTTGTTACCTTTTGTGAAGTGCTAGTTTTGGTCCATGTCTCGATCCCAGTTTCCTCTTTTCCTTATACATTTTGTTCTTGTCGGGGTCGGGTTTTGGGCCGAAACTGGAACCAAGAACTTTTCAAGTTCTTGTCCTGTTTCTGCCCTGATCCCGAGGTCCGGTCCCTTTTCGTGTATTTGTCTTTGCAGGATCGGGTCTCAGAACATGACTTGAACTTTCAACTCATCAAGCTTTTGGTTCTTTCCCTTACCTTGATCCTGGTTTTCATTTTTCTCTTTTGCGGGATCAAACTTCACACTGTGATTGCACTTTGAACCCTTGAAAGTTCTTGCTCCCCTCTAAAGTCATGATCACGGTTCCTATGTTCTTTCATTTATTCGTCGGGACCAGGTCATGGGCTTTCGACTGAACCTTGCACCTAATGAGGGTTTGGTATCAACCCATGTCCCGAACCTGACTTCAACTTACCTTCTTTCCCGTGCCTGGTATTTATGAATCTGCATGAACCTTGAGACCCGACCAATCTACCATTAATGCCATAACCGCTCGTACGTACGAACGTGTATAAGTCCTGTCACTCCTCGATTTTCATTCATTCTACAACTGAGAAGTTTGGAGACGAAAACGAGAGTGACGAAGGAGCTAGGGTTTTTAGAAATTTACCATAATTTCATCAATGTGCTACCAGAATTCTTGGGTGCGTTCGAAGGTAGGTGTTCTTGTTTCCATTTTCTATCTGGTTGCTTGTTATTTCCCACCTTTTGGTTATTTTCTTTTTCTTGTTTCATTTGTTTCCTTGCTTAGATTGTTTATTTCTCTATGCTTTTCATCCACATTGTTTGGTGCATTCTTCCTATGCATTCAAATCCACTTTTTGGGTTTGTCTTGCGTTCTTTTGCATTTTTGTGTCATCAAACTATGTCTGTTGGTTGCAGGATTGACCATCTATTGTGCCCTAGTCTCTTAGGGTTTTTGCTCTACGTGCAATCGAACTACTTTGGATTGTCAAATTTGAATTCCTGACCGTTTGAAAATGAAGTTTTGATCTACAACACAACCTGGTCTTGAAGACATATACTTAGAGGCTATCATATTTGATGTTGCCTTCGTTATCCATCTCCTTCACATGTCTCGATCTTGCATCGTTGCTGGGGTTGGGAATCAAGCTAACACTTAATTTGGTATACTCATGGATATTGGTTCTTTCACTTGCCTAATCCCCACATTGCTATCGAAATTATGACATGGACCGGTACCGTGAGTTTGGTTTAAATTCATTTAATTGTTCACCAAAGTCTCGTGCTTGATCCCCCTGCATTTACCATTGGGGTTAGGATTTGTTTCAAGATCAAACCTTTACCTCGCCAATTGGTACATGACATGACAATGACCTGGTTCTGACACCCAATATCTTAACAGGCTCAGAACTTGGGAATTGACTTATCCCTTTTCATTCTTGGTATGTCTGGTGTCACATCACGAGCTAATCCCAACTCACGGTTACATTGCGGGGTCAAACCATGCATTGATACCCAACTTGATTACTATCAATTAATCAAGTGTCTAGTAACAACCCATGACTCAGTCCCAATTCCTGAACACTGTGAGATCAAGCTTTGAGATGACACTAAACCTCTTCGACATGGGTCTGGTTCCGAATGATGACCCAGTCCCAACTCCCGACTACATTGTGGGAGCAAACTGCGAGTCGATACTTAAACTTATTTTCTATCATAAGTCTAGTGTCGATCCATGTCTCGAGCCCAGTCCCGATTCTTCAATACTATAGGGCCAGACTAAGAAACAATACAAAACTTCTTGAACATGGGTTTCGTGCCTAGTCACGACCTGGTCCCGACTCCAGACAGAACTCTATTTGTGCATGAAAATGGCCAAGTTTTTAATGATAGTTTTGAACTCGAAGCCCAAGAATGATCAAATTGACTGATTGAAATAAATTATTTCTAACATTGACACTAAGTTTATTATGAAAACCTGTGTTGTGATGTTATTTACATGTTCCCTTTGTCTATCTAATAGTGGCCAGTAGTGCAGGATATTTAACCAATGTATGACTTCGAGGAAGAGATACATGCTGACGGATTGCCTGATGAGGAAACATCTGAGGGATCATCCAAGAAGGCCAGAGCCAAGAGAGTGAAGCCAGAGCAACTCCCCTATACAATGAAATGCAAATATTAAGGGAATCTAGGGCCATCCAAATTTGACTCTGAAGTCTCAAGAATAACTAACACATTGGTAGGGAATATGGATTTGGACTAGTTCATTAAAGACACATTTTTAGATGATGTTGCTCTGAGAGCAAAGAGAATTGTAGAATTAGGACTAGCTCATGTATCTTGCTTCCCCATTGTTGTGCAATGCCCTGAATTCATCCTAACAGCTGCATAGGCATATAATCCCACTTAGAGACAGTGCATTGATGCTAAAGGCAATGCGATTATTGATCTAACTCCTACCACGATCAAACTTTCCTTTGGCCTCCCTCCCTATCCTGATGTAAAGATGATGACTAAGGTACTCGAGCTATGGAATAGAGATGTGGAGGGAAATAAAAAAGTCATCAAAAAATGGTAGCTAAACAAAGAAAAGAAATCAACAAAGAAAGTGCCTGATAACCTGAAGAGATCAAATTTTTATGAGAACATTGGATACATTATTATATTGTTGGCCCAACAAATTTGGAAAAGAAAATTCTCATGTCTTTGAACTATGGATGTTTCCATTCATCTAGTTGATACTTGATGGAAAGAAAGAATTGGACTGTGGAAAAATCATCTCAGATAATATTTATGCCCAGCTTCTCCAAGTAGCTCAAACCAAGACATTCTACATGTCTTCTTATGTTGTGTATTGTGCAGCAAGAATTATAATGTTTCTTGAGTTGAATACTGTAGGGTCAATGGAAGAAGGCCTAGATCAAAAGAAACTCTGGGAACACTATGACCAGTTGGAACTCAAGGAATCAGTAAAGCATTTCAAAAGGGTAAATGATGCTTTTCTATATGTGGTCATAAATCAGCTCATAGGGGACATAGGTTTCAGATTTTTCGAGGAATCCATGTAATTCATTCAGGAATTGGGGTGTTGGTTCATTCAATGCCCTAGGTAAACATATTTCAGATTATTTGGTTTTGATGGTCATTTGTTTAAATTGCCAAGATGTTGTGGCGATAGGTGGGTTTTGATGGAATTTTCTTGGCAAGCTACAAGTGGGAGGAATTTTAGTCTTTAAACTTCCAATAGCATACTTCTAGGAAGAATTTTGATCCTAAGAACAAGATGCATGTACTTTATCCTACTCACTTTACTCATCATGTTCCTCTTCTTGAGGATTTTTTGGAAGACCTCTAGGATCAGTTTGAGGTAATAAAAAGAAGTAATGAGAGGTTAAAAATCCCCCTGATGAGGGATTTTGACATTAAAACTGATATACCCGATGACACTTCGGATGATGGGATCACTCTTGATCCCGGATATGATATTGATCAAGTAGTTACATAGGCCCTACCACCTGTCAATTGGGTAGAGAAAGAAGAGATGAAGCTTGGGAAAGTGTCCTGAGTAGTGATAAAGAGGAGTTTGAAGTGGATAGAACTCGAGTTAAAATAGCCAAGGGGTAGAGTGACAAAGAAAAGAGGTCCAAGCAGTGAACCCACTTCATTTGTAGAGACCAAGCAGTACAAAGATTAAAGAAGGTTGTTGCAATGAGGGAAGTAGTTACTGAAGAGCCTCCACAAACAGGAGAGGAAATTTCCTTAAAGAGGCTTGATGATGCTTTGCATAAAGAAAAGGTTACCTATGAGGTGGTTACATTGCAAGTGTAACTTCGGGTTTTACTGTTGTACCTTTGGTCATTGTTCATCTTGGTGAGGAGAGTGCTACAGAGAAACAAGTTGTTGTTCCCCCACAATCTGAGGAAAGTGCTCCTACTGTGCCATCAACTTTTGGAGCACCAATCATTGAAGAAGAAGGATAGGTTGAGGTAAACATTCAAGATATCTCCTCATATTCTAAGTGAACTCCATCCCAAGAAAGAAAAACACCTAAATGGGAGGAGTATTTGAAAAAGGTTGAAGTAGAACTAGGAGAAGGAGCAAAATTTCAAGTTGGTAGCTTACACAGTGTAGAAATGGAACTAGAAGATGTGTTGATAGAGAAGGAATGGAAAGAGCTGATGGAAGGTGATCAAAAGCTAGTTGATGAACGAGCTGCCCATGAAGAAGAAGAATAGAAAAGAAAAGCTGAAGAATTAGCTCATGAAGTGGAAGAAGCTGAAGCACAAAAGAAGGCAAAGGATGAGGCCTTGGAATTGGAGAGAAAAGTTGCACAAGAAGAGGTTGCAAAAGAGGAGCTTCGAGCTAAGGAAATAGAGAAGAAAAGGTTAAAAGATGAAGAAGAAGCTTCCAAGAGGGAGGAGGAAATGAGGAGGATAGAAGAGATAAAAGTTGAAAATGAGAGGAGGGAGCAAGAAAGACTGCAAAAAGAACAAGAAGAGCTTCAAAAGCTTTCTTTTTAGAAAACAATTGGAGTCATTTCTTCTGCACCTACATCTACTACACCTCTAAATGTTCAACAAGTGAGCACTCAGCCAGTTACTCCCACTTGGCTGAAATTGAACCTAGAGAAGAGGCAAGAGGTACAAGCTCAACTAGTAACCTAGGATGACATGAGGGCAGAAATTGACAAGGTAAAGAATAAGAAGAAGGCTCGTGCAATGCATTCAACCAAACTTATAAATGGAGATCTAGTAGTTGAAATTTCCACTCCAACTACTAACAAGGATGACAGAGAATTTATGCCCAAGGATTATCAAATAAGTATTGTTAATATGGGAAAGCATACTAGAAATCAATAGATTAATTTGATTGACATCGTTGCTTCTACTACCAAGTCCAGATTAATCAAGGACAAGTAGGCCAAACATGAGCTTAAGGCTCAAGTTATGAAAATGAAATATTTCCTAAAGAAGTTGATGTCATCTATGCCTGAGTAGCCTGCACCATCTAATATTCCTATTCTAATGAGCAGAAAAGAAGTAGATGACTTGACTAAAATGAAGAAGAAAGCCACATGGGTTGACAACTGGCTTATTACCTTCAAAGCTGATATGATTAAGTTCTTTGATGAAGGTTTTAAGTATTATTACAAGGGGCTGAAATTAGTCAAGACCATAGAGGTAGCCATGAAGAAATGGTGGGAAGAAGAGGAAAAGCTCAGAGAATACTTGGGAAAGCTCAGAGAAATTAACAAAATGGCTAAGGAAGAGTTGGCGCAGTGTTATATTTTGGGTGAGGAGGATTTTGGATATATTGCAAAGGAAATTCATATATCTTCTTTTAAGTTAGAGACTTTGATTGAGCATGGGATAAGCATGCTTAAGAATGTTTGTGAGATGTTTGAGCACACAAGTGTATTTGAAGAAATCATTTAAAGATTTATTGATAAAGCCTTGCCTCCAGACCAAAGACTTGAATCCTTGGGAGATATAAAGGATGCATGGGAAGAATGACTAAATGGAATGTTGATAGAAGGAGATACTGATGAGTCACCACTCATGGACAGATTGCTAGAACTCAGAGGTGACTTGCGTTGGGCAACCAAGGACGTTGGATAATTCAAAGTAATTGTTGATACAACTAAGAAGAAGTTTGAAGAGTCAAAGTTTAAGGTTGACTGGGTAGATGGACCAGATGATGATACGGTGAAACAAATTCTGGATAACTATGATGAATATCATGGTGTCCAACATGAGGGTGATAAGGGAATTTTATTATTTTTATTAACTTTTGAATAGCAATATCTTTTTGGGAAGATTTTGAAGAAAAGAATGACTGGGTAGCAACGTTGGCAAAGCAAGAATAACTCATAGTAGTTAGCAGGGACCTAAATGATGACTGGGAGTCCATATTCTAATTGAAGGAGTAGTTGGTGTACTTGTTTATCTTCAGAAATTGTAGCAAAGACGAGCACTAGAGTTATCTGAATGTCCCTACATTTGTGGATCTGGAGCCTCAAATGGTGGATATTAATTTTTGATGAGAGGAATTAGTGCTGAATTGGTTTATATGTAGAATTTCTTTCCATTTTGTAAAGGTTGGCTAATTTTAGTCAAGATTGGATCCATAAAGAGAGATCTAGGATAGTTTTACAGCTTTTAGAAGTTTTCTTACAGTTTATGCAAAGATACTCAAACATTTTTTTACAAGTTTTAATATAGTTTATGTTATGTTTAGAAGTTTATTAGTTTAATGGTAATGTTGATGAACAATAGTCATTCGTATGCCAGTGAGTTTTGATGTGCATAAATGTCTCTTATTTGATGAAAATCAATAGAAGATTCTAAATCTGAGGCTATTTCATTGAGTTATCTGTGAATGATATCTCTTTATGTTTATTGATCTATGAATTCTAGCTAGTGGTATATTCTTGTTTGAAAATGAAGTTTTAAAAAAAGGGTGATGATGAATGGTTATACGTCTTCAATTTGCACTATGAATGAATGCAATGGTATGGATTACTCTATGGATTGTATCATTTTATGGTTTTAGTTGTTTAAGGAAATGCTCATTATGAAGTTTATATGTCTAAATTAAAGGAAATCTCCATTTATGCTTTGTTTTCCTGAGTTATGTTCTATCTTTTTCTATTTATTTACATCCCCCAAACATTAGATTAATTTATATTATGTAGTTTGTACCCTTTACCAGCAAGCCCCTTGAATATTATAGTTTCATAGGCCACTGAATAACATCACAGTTGAGAACCAACTACAAAGAACTTGGAAGATGGGTAGTTTATATTATTTGTCTTTTTCAGGAGAAGTAGAGTAGCAATATTCTATTTTAGCGTTGTTGTGTTACTTTTGACCATCAAAAAATTTGAACCCCTAGAGACCCCCACAACCAAATTAAACAGGCTTTTGATCATTATGCAAGACACTCAACCTCTAGACTTGATCATTTGGAGTAGAGGGAAGACAAACACACAAGGACTCAAAATGAGGAACATGAGTCTTAGTTTGGAGATGGAAATACTGAAACATACCACACACATCAAACTAATAATGAAGAACGTACCTTTTCCCAGTCCAGTAAAGATAAAATAGTATGTAGTGTCATTTCAGATGACATGAAAACGGTTAAACCACCCCAGTATGATGCATCTAAGGCCGGTGATGTTGTTGAGGCATGGTTAACCAGAATGGAAAAATATTTTGAAATCTGGGATTATACTGAGAATATGAAAGTAGAATGGGGGGCTTATCAATTGATGGGAGAGGTTGTTAGTTGGCAGAAAAAGAAGAAGGTTGAATTAGGCTTGACATCCGCCAATGTGACATGGGAATAGTTTGTATATAGAAATATTTAGGAAATGATGGTTGCCTTAGTTATTCTTTGAACAAAAGAGTATAGACTTTCAAGAACTGTAACAAGGGGAACTTTCAGTACATGCTTACTAGGAGAAGTTTACCCATTTTCTTAAGTATGTTCCTCATTTTCAAAAAGATGAAAAGTACAAAATTAGAAAATTTATTATGGGTCTCAACAACTGTATAGATGGGTTTTTAGATGTATTGGATACTACCACTATGAATGAAGCCTATACGAAGGTTGTAAGAAAGGAGCAAAATATCAAAAAGGATTACTCCATTAGGGAAAGGAACAGAAAGAGGAGGAACTGGTCACAAAAATTCCAGTCATTTAAGAGGAAAGGATATAACTTCAAGTCCAGGAACAAAAATGCAAAAAAAATTAAAGGAGGTCATCATAACAAGCAAGGAGATAGGAGGGCTTTTGATAAATTTAGAAGAAATGAGGAGAATAATTGAGGAACTGAAAAAAAAGGACCCCTAGGAGGATGTTGTACATGTGGAGGCGAGCATTACGCCAACTAGTGCCCCACCAGAGTCAGGGTGGACAGCAACAAAGGAACCCTTTACCTCCACTATAGACAACATTTCAACAGAGAATCCATGCAACAGTAGACAATAGACAAGCAAAATATCAGTTTACCCCAATAGAGACTCCAGTTATGCTATATGGAAACCCCATAACTGTACTCATAGACACAGGGGCTATAGAAAATTTTATTTCTCCTAAGATGCTAAGCAAGTTTCCCAAAAGAGTAGGATTTATGGATAATTCTTGGACTATTGAGTATGCCAACCAGTCGAGAGCTCAGGTAGAGTAGTGTTTATTTGAAGCCAAGGTTGAACTTCCAGGCCTTACCACATAAGTAGATTTATATATAGCACCCTTAGGTACCTATGATGTCATTCTAGGCATGAATTTGTTGGGAAAACACAAAGCCAAGGTTAATTGTTATGACAAAATAGTTGAGTGTGAGGATGACCTAGGAAATAAAGTGTTGGTGCATGACACTCGTCATGAGATTAAGTTGCAAAAACTATCTACTATATAGTTAAAGTGAAGTGGAAGGAAGGGTTGTCAGATCTTCACAGTAAAAATGGAGGAAGTTAGAGAAAACAAAGAAATTACTTACCATGATGACCTAGTGATGTATGAAACTAGCTATCTTCACGGGAAAAGTGCAACGAAATCTGAGAAACCAAAGGAATCCTTTGAAGAAAATATCCCTATTTTCTAGATTATGAAGATGTATTTCCTAAAGATTTACCTAGGTTACTACCAAAGAGGATATTGGATTTCTCCAATGAGTTAGTACCAGGAGCAGCACCAGTGTCGAAAGCTCCCTACCATATGACAACCGTAGAACTTATGAAATTGAAGTCCCAATTACATCTTGAGTTATTGAGCAAAGGTTTGATTAGAACTAATGTGTCACCATGGGGGTGTCGGTAATATTTTTTAAGAAAAAGGATGGGACCCTTCCTCTCTGCAAAGATTATATAATTCTAAACAAGTTAACCATCAAGAACAAGTACCCTCTACCCTGCATTGATGATTTTTTTGATCAAATGTACGAAGCAACAATTTTCTCCAAAATAGATCTACAATCAAGGTATCACCAATTAAGGCTACAGATGAGGATATCCATAAAACAACCTTTAGGACTCATTATGGGCATTACGAGTTCACAGTATTAACATTTTGGCTCGCCAATGCCCCTATTGCATTTATGAATTTGATGAATAATGTCTTCCATGACTGCTTGGATAATTTTTTTCTAGTATTCCTGAATGACAATTTAATTTACTCTAAGAATGAAGAACATTATCATCATTTGCAAATTATTTTACAGCGCTTGTGTGAAAACAAGTTATATGGGAAGTTATCCAAATGCAATTTCTTTCAAAAAGAAGTACAATACATGGGTCATATCATATCAAAAAAAAGGTATTGTTGTAGATCTAGCTAAAATAAAGGCTATAATAGAATGGCCCACCCCCAAGAATGTGCATGAAGTAAGAAGCTTTATGGGCTTAACAGGCCACTACAGGAAATTCATAATGAACTTCTCATTTATAGCATACCCAATCACATCACTCCAAAGGAAAGGGAAATTTTTTGTATGGATAGAAAAATGTCAGGAAGCATTTGAGCTCCTTAAGGAGATTCACAACACCAATCTTAAAAGTACCAAACCCTGAGGGGAAATTTTTGGTTGTGATCGATGCATTAGGGGAAGGACTAGGTGGTGTACTAATGCATAATGGACAAGTAATAGCTTATGAATCCAAAAAACTTAAAAGTTATGAACATAACTATGCACCCCACGATTTGGAGCTCGTTGCTATAGTTCATACCTTGCAAATGTGGTGTCACTACCTACTAGGAAAACCATTTGAGCTCCGATCAGACCATCAAGGTTTGAAATACATATTTACCCAACCTAATCTCAATGCAAGGCAAAGGCAATCATTGGAATTAATCCCATACTATAATTTTGAGATTAACTACATTAAAGAGAAAGAAAATCAAGTTGCAGATGCCTTGAGCCACCGACGACATGTTAATGTGTTCTAAACATAGTGCATTTAAATTTTAGAAACTGTGTGCTTCATTAGTTAAGGGATGACAAATATTACCAGTAGGTAAAGATAGCTCTACAACTCAATCCTCAAGATCCAAGGTATGAGGGGTTTAGAATAGAAAATGATGGGTTATTAAGATATCAGGGTAGAATGTATGTACCTGAAAGCACTGAACTTAGAAATTTGATTTGGAAAGAGGTGCACTCTGCACCATACTCCGAACATCCTGGACTTAATAAACTTCTAGCAGATATTAAACCATTATATTTTTGGAAGGGACTAAAAAAGGATGCCGCAAGATTTGTGGAAAGTTGTTTAGAGTGCTAGAGAGTTAAGGTTGAACATCAACACCCTGCAGGATTGCTGCGACCCAACACTGTACCTGATTGGAAGTGGCAGATAATTAGTATGGACTTCATCCAAGGTTTTCCTATGTCCAGAAACAAACATAACACCATATTGGTAGTAGTAGTAGATAGAACTACGAAGGTAGCACACTTCATACCAGGAAACTTAATAGATGGTGCACCCATTATTGATTATAAATTTGTGCAAGAAGTATTTTGATTGCATGAAGTACCTGAGAAAATAATATCTAATAGGGATACCATAATGATGTCCAAATTTTGGAAAACCTTGTTTACAGCCCTAGGTACGGGTATGTGCAAGATCATGATGGGCCAAAAAGTGGCGATATGATGGGTATGTGTAAGGTATGTGGCTAACGACTTTTTTTTACCCAAAATTGATGAAACGAAAAGGGTTTTTAAAGGAGACTCATATTTCCACCAATATAAATTATGTTTTACTTTGAATTTAATAAATAATTATTATTCATTTTCTATTTGAATTATGACTAAATTCTTGATTGATAGGTTGATTGAAAAACATCTATAGCTTTCAAATGGTATCACATTTTTTGAATCTGAAACATGCATCACATTATATGCTTCACATAATATAGGGTTAAAAAAAAATTGAATTTCATGAAGTTTTGACCAAGTTAAGGTGGTCAAACATACGAGTTTTTATATTTTTTAAAAGTTGTAATAAAAAATTCATAATCAATTATTTACTTGGAAAAAAATTACAAAAAATATACATCACATCGGGACATGATTCCTCTTATATCTAAAATCTTATAAAAAAATATTATCATTTTATTGTGGTGAGGGTGGTCAAACAGACACCTACTTATTTTTTCCCTGAAATTTAAGTTCTATTGCATTGAAATTTCAAATTTTCACCAACTAGATTTTTTAAATAAACATAGTAGTTTAGAAACTACATTCAATTTGCTACAGATTCCATTCTTACATATTTTTGAAATAATATAGATAACTTATTCAAATTTTTACGTCAAGTTGCCTAACTCTAAATTTTTTGAATTTTTTGCCACTTAAGGACCTGTTTTTCCATGATGATCTTGCATGTACCCATACACAATTGAACATTAGTTCCACCTACCATCCTAAAACAAATGGTCAAACATAAAGGGTCAACTAGATACTAGAAGACCTTCTCTGAATATACTGCGTGGATCAACAGTACAAATGGGAGGACTATCTTCCCTTAGTTGAGTTTGCATATAACAACTCCTATCAAACATCAATAAAAATGGCACCATTTGAGGCACTATACGGAAGGAGGTGTAGAACTCCTATTAGCTAGGATAAGCTATAAGATAAGATAACCCTTGGTCCAAAAATGCTCTCAGAAATGGAAGACTAAGTTAAGTTGATCAGAAAAAGGTTAGCAGAAGCTAACAATCAACAAAAAAGTTATGCAGATGCAAAGCGAACTCCTAGACAATTTGACGTGGGGGAGAAAGTGCTTCTTCATGTCAAACCGCATCAAAGTGCCATCAAATTTGGAAAATCAACCAAACTTGCACCCCGATATGTTGGACCATTCAAAGTCCTAGAAGTTATCAATCTGGATGCTTATAAAATTTCTCTACCACCAGCTCTAGCCCGGTTGCATATGTTTTCCATGTTTCATATCTTAAAAAGTATGTATCTAATTTTGCATATTTAATTGATTGGAACTCCTTACAAGTACAAGACCCAGGGGTAGTCATGATCGAGCCAATCAGGGTGCTCGAGGTACATAAGCATCACTTACGTAACAGAGAAGTTACCCAGTGTAAGGTCAAATGGACCAATACTTAGAAGATAGTGCCACCTAAGGACTTTAATGAAATGAATCAAAAATTTCCTCATGATCTATTTAATGTTTATAACAACTAAACTTCTTTCATTATGTTTGGATAAACAATGAAAAACATTTGTTACTTATTTGATACTCTAAATCATCGAGGACGATGATTCATAAGGGGAAGGATCATATGTTACATCCCAGCTTGTTGAATGGAGATATACAATGTATATATATAACTAGTTTAATTAAGTTCATTTGACAAATGTTTTCATGTTTGCATAGATGCAGATGCAAAGATGTAATGAGATATCATACTAACTACTTGTGTTTGACCTAGTGGTTGCAGGAAATATCACCTCTAAGGAGGGGGGAAAAGTATCATCAGGTACGAGGAGTAATGGAAGAGAAGTCTAATACCATCTGAATCCTAATCTGTAAGTTGTGACTATCATTTGAGTAGGTGTGGAATCACAAGTTCTAAGTGCTTAGGTAAACCCCAAGATCGACCCTAGGAGTTAGGATCACCTAGCCTTTGTTGATGGTCGAGTAGCATCACCTTGGTATCTCTTTTGAATTTAAAATTAAAATTAATCTTTAATGAACCTTGAAATTTTGAGTGACTATTGGGTAATATTTAATTGGTTCTCAGAAGTATTTAAATAAATTATCCTTATAAAATAAATAAACTCAATATTTATCGATACTTCCCAACATGTAATTAAATAAGAAAATGGTTATAATTGCTATTAACGTGTCAAATGTAATTGTTATATTATATGAAAATATATAAATGAACCATTTTGTGGAGAAACATTATAGGAAGCCCACATTTTTCATATCGGTGTCTAATCCAAGCTCTTTGTGTTAAATACTTGGGAAATATCATACCGTGCAAGAAAATAATTTGGAATGAAGATCAAGAAGTAAAACATTAGTCTTTCTTTGAAAAATTAAAAACCTCATGATCATGGAGAGAGAGAGACAGCAGGAAGGTGGTGGGAATTTTGCAAACGTGGGGGAAGGTATCTCAAAGGGAACTATTTCTTCTTCAAATGGAGAGCTTTCTTTTGGGATCATTCTCTCAATCGTTTCTTGGAAATAGGAAGCCACTTGGAGGAACATGGACAGTTGAGAAGTATAAACTGAACAGGTATTTGTGGAGAACTCGGAAGTGAAAAAAAATGAGTTGAGTGTATTGTCGAACTAACTAGTGCGGCTATTTGAACCAGTCACTCTCTTATCAAGCCAAGATCACCCACAGGAATGTCATCTTCCTTTTGAGTCTATGGCAGTGTTTCTAGTTTCTACGCAATGTTGTGTGTATGAAAGTACTTCCAAGACTCGATACGCTACATGCATGTTTTCAAATTTTGAAATAGAGAGCATTTTATTTTCTTAACCCGAGATAATGTATTCTTGTTTGTCTTGAAAGTGTCTACTAAGTTTTTGAAACAGTTGTGACATTTTCTTCATACCCTGAAAGCCATGATTTATAAGTGATAGGTCTTGGATACCAGCTAATATAGTTTCCATCGCCATCATGACTTGGTGCTCGCGGTCTTAATGGTTCTCCCGCATTTTGAAAATAATAAAAGATATGTTGGTCACCTTCATAACCATGGGTTGTGACCTTATGAGTCAATGTAACCCTTTGAAAAAAATTGAATTCTCTCAATTTCCATCCATTGCTCTCTTTTTTTTAAGGAGTCATCCATTATACCTCACTGTGCTTACTAAGAAAAGAGTCGAGTCATTTTTTATAAGGGTTACAAGTTGAAAGGCTACATAATTTGTGTGCTAGTCTTGTTGAATTGGTAAAGAAAAAATTATGGTTGATATCACTTAGTCGCAAGTCTCTTAAAGAAGATAAAGTATTAAATAGAGAATGATAGTTGTACATTCTTTGCATGCACACCACAGACTATTTAAATGTACTCATAGATGAGAACTTGAACTAGAGAAAAATTGAATTCTTAATTATAAATTACCCAAGAATGTGCAGCTAGATGTAATACGAGGTCAGTTGTCCTTTCAATGAAAGATTGAATCCTTACTTAATGAGTGCTTAAAAGGCCATGAAATGAGTAGTGTTCCTGAAAAAATAGTTTAAAACATTTTTTTTTAGTAACCAAAGGATATCCTCATGAGTTAGTATGCAAAAGCATAAGAGATAGGCATGAAGGTTAAATTCCTTATATGATTTTTTGCCGAGTGGGGTGATAAACTTGACTACATGACTACAGTGTGTCGTGTTGCATCTATTTAAGAACCTTGGCCAAGGTGATGCTACAACTTGATAGTGTCAGTCAGTTTTCTTTGTCCCATATACACACCCAATTAGAGGTCATACTAGTTAGGAGTTTCCTATAGTGTATGATTGACTAGGGAATGTAAGGAAAGCAAAGGTGTGGAAGAAACTTTCCCAACGTCAAAACCACAGGGAAGTAAGCATACAGTACTTTTAATTTTCAAATTACAATCCAATTAAGACACACATGAAATATTTACAAAAATAGAGAAGATACTCAAAGACAATGAACAATAGATTTACATGGGAAAACCCTTTCGGGAAAAAAACCCACCACACCAAGCTAAATCGCTTTGTATTACAGTAACAAACAATTTAAATACAAAACAGAGATACAACTCTCTGGTATTAGTTCACAGTAGTTTCATTCACTATTCTTCCTGTTACAGAAATGCTCTCAAAAATCCGACTCCTACCAAACTCAGAAAAAAATGATTTCTCAAATCTTATCACATTCTGATTTTGTCTTCTGTTCACCCTTATCCGCCATTGTCCCATCATAGAAAGTTTCCTCTTGAGTGTTGATTTTTCCCTACATGCAATTCAGCTCTAGTGTCACAACTATTGGAAAAATCTAACTGCCATCCATTTGAAATTCACTTCCTCTGATTGGTCCATGAGGCTCCACATAGGATAGTTGATTTGGTCAAAGGTGTTCAACTTTGTTGGCATATCGATGAGACACTAACAGTGTCTCCATGATGCCACAAAGTCTTCATATCGATATCGGTGTAAGTCCCAATCGGTTTGCAAGATGATATAACGAACACCATGAGTCATATTGAATCCATCAACATCCAATGCATTCCTATCGGCAAGAGATTTCTCATCAGCTAGACTCATACCGATGCTCACAAAGTCACAATGACTTAAACTTTTCCATCTGAAAGACTTTCCATTCGCTAAGAGTTTTCGTCGAGTCTCCTCAAGTTTCACCAGAGCACTTGATAGTTGGCAAGACATTCATCTTTCGCCAATACTTCACTCCGAGCAAACAAGTCTTACCAAGTCGGCAAGACTTTTGTCTTTCGCTGAGACCTTGCAACAAGCGCCAAGACCTCACATCGAGCAACCAAGTCTTACTGAGTCAACAAGACTTATGTCTTTCACTGAGACCTCGCAGCGAGCACCGAGACCTCACATTGAGCACTCATGTCTTACCGAGTTGGCAAGACATTTGACCTTCACCAAGACCTTTCACCGAGCACTCTTATGTTACTCCGAACTATCGGTGACACTCTCCATTGGTCGCCAAGACTTCATACCGAAGTCTTTGAGTCACCATGAAGACCATAAGTGAATACTCTTGTTGGTGAGACCTTTCCTTCATCGCTGAGACTTCTCCCTGAGATCCTTGTGTTACCCCGATAGCCATATGCTATTAGTGACACTTTCACCAATCGCTGGGACTTCTCCCCGAGACCCTTTGTGTTTCCCCGACCTCTGATAAGAGCATATTGTTGGCCGGAGGTTTCCTTCGACAAAAGGTCACACTGAACACAAAAAGGTCACACTGATAGACTTGTCGGCAAGACATCAACTTTGTCTTGGCGACATGATTATTTCAAGAGAATTCATAACAGCTAGTCGGCCAGACATGAATAATGTCATAGCGACTTTTCCTTGCAGGAGTTACATGTCAGTATGGATTGAGGTAAATATTCCAACAATCTCCCACTTGATGAAGACCTTACTGACAACTCCAGAGCATAATAAAACTACTGAAATTCATGGGCCAAGAGGCCCATCGAACTGGCACACCACCTGTATTTGTTTGTGCTCACAGGCTTTGTCAATGCATCTGCAACATTTTCCAGAGTATCCACTTTCTCCAAAGAGACCTTCCCATCCTCCACCATATCTCGTACAAAGTGATACTGTACATCTATATGTTTCGTCCTGACATGGAAAGTAGGATTCTTTGCCAAACATATAGCACTCTAATTGTCACAGTAAATTGTAATTTTTCCTGCATCAAAACCAATGTTAGAACACAAATATTTTAACTAGATTGCTTCTTTACAGGCATGTGTAGCTGCCATGTATTCTTCCTCTGTAGTGGACAAAGCGACTACAGCTTGTCGCTTGCTCATCCAACTTACTGCACCACCATTCATCATGAAAACATATCCATTGGTGGATCTTCTGTTGTCAATGTCCCCTACCCAATCAGAATCCACATAACCTCGAATATTGAGAGTCTTTGTGATTCAACCAAGTTTCCATGGTAGCACAAAGCATAGTTTGAAGTACCCTTCAGATATCTAAACACTCTCTTCACAGCATCCCAATGTGTCCTTCCAGGATTAGCCATAAACTAACTAAGTACTCCCACTGCTTGGGCAATGTCTGGCCTTGTATAGACCATTGCATACATAAGGCTGCCAACCGCACTAGCATATGGTACACTGGTCATGTCCTCCATCTCAGTAGGATATTTTGGACAGTCTTCAAAAGATAGCTTTGTTCCCTGCGTAACTGGAACAACCAGCTACTTGCAATTAGTCATACAAAATCTCTCTAGAACAGTCATGATGTACTTACTCTGACTGAGCCAAAGTTTTCTATTTCTCCTATCCCTAGTTATTTCCATTCCCAAAATATACTTTGTTGCACCAAGATCTTTCATTTCGAACTTTGCAGATAACGAAGACTTAAGATCATAAATCATTAGCTTACTATTTTATATGAACAACATATCATCAACATAGAGAGCAATAATAAGAACTTGATCACTTTCAACTTTGTAATACACACAGTGATCAGATTTTGATCTTAAAAATCCTAATGAAAAAACTAAAGTGTCAAACTTTTGGTACCACATTCTAGGAGACTCTTTTAACCCATACAAAGATTTCTTCAACTTGCAAACCAGTCTTTCTTTACCTTTTTCCACAAAGTGCTTTGGCTGGGACATATAAATTTCTTCTTCAAGATCACCATGAAGAAACACTGTCTTCACATCCATCTGTTCAATTTCTAAGTCATACGTTACTGCAAGTGACAAAAGAAATCTAATAGATGTCAGCTTAGCTACAAGAGAAAATATTTCTCCATAATCAATTCCCTCTACCTAGGAATAACCTTTTGCAACCAGCCTCGCTTTATATTTTTATACACTGCCTTCCAGACCAATTTTCTTTTTAAATACCCATTTGCAGCCACAACTTTTCTGCCTTTAGGAAATGGCACCAAACTCCAGGTATCATTCTTTTCTAATGATGCCATTTCTTCATTTATGGCTTCCAACCAAGAGTTTGAATCAGACATTTCAAATGCCTCTTTCACAGTCCTAGGTTCATCAGTGCTAGAAATTAAAGCATAGGCACAAGTAGACTCTATCAAAGAAAACCCATACCTATCAGGTTGTTTTCTTTCACGAGTTGACCTCCTCACATGTTGAGGCTGAGGTGGTTCTTCATCTTCATCAAAACTTTTAGAGCTACTTGAGCTTTCCTCAGTATTAGGTACATTTTGATTTTTCAATTCCTCTTTATCTGGTGTCGAAGGAATTTTTGCTACATCCTTTTCATTTTCTGATTTCTTCTCTAACTGCAGATCCAATGTAGAAGGTTTTAGCTCATGAAAGATAACACTTCTTCTGTACAAAACCTTCTCAATCTCAGGATTCCAAAGCTTGTATCCTTTTATGCCAATGCTATAGCCAATAAAAATACACTTTGCAGCTTTGTTTTCCAACTTAGATCTTTTTTCAAATGGCACATAAGCATATGCCTCACAGCCAAAGACACGAATATGTCTCAAAGAGGGCTTCTTTCCAGACCATGCCTCTAAAGGCGTCTTCTCAACAAGAGTAGAGTTAGGAGAACGATTTACCAAGTAACATGCTGGAGAGACTGCTTCAACCTAGAACTTCTCTTCCAAGCCAACACTGCTTAGCATACTTCATGCGCTTTCCATTACTATCTTATTGAACCTTTCAGCAACTCCATTTTGTTGTGGAGTGTAAGGTGTAGTCTTATGTCTTTTAATCCCATGATCTTTATAGTACCTTTCGAATTCATCTAAACAAAACTCACCACCATTGTCAGTCCTTAAGCATTTTATTTTCCTACCAGTCTAATTTTCAACAAGGTTTTTAAATTCCTTAAACTGACTAAACACTTTTGATTTACTTCTCAAAAAATATACAAATGTTCTTCTTGAATAATCATCAATAAACGACACATAGTATCTTGATTTAGACAGAGAAGGAACATTCACTGGACCAAAAACATTAAAATGAATATAATCAAGCAAACTAGAAGATTTGTGAGGACTGGAATAATATGAAACACGGTGTTGTTTACCATATATGCAATGTTCACAAAATTCGAACTCAAGGTTACAATCTTCAAGCCCATCTACCAGGTTTTTATTTTTCAAGGTTTTTAAACCTTTCTCACCAATGTGGCCTATCCTATGATGTTAGAGCATAGTCTTCTTTGCTGGAAGTTTAACCTCCATGGAGTTTACACCATCAAGAACGTTTTCCTTCTTTTCTCCATGAGTAGCTTTTAGTGACTTTGCAGAGACACTATTGCATTGAACAGCATGTGCATCCAGCTTGTACAAGGTACCAATTCGAGCACCCCTAGCCAACACCATTGTGCCTCTAGTCATCTTGTAGCCATTTCCAGATAACATGACCTACACTCTGATATCATTCAGCTTACTTACAAAAAGTAAATTTCGAGCCAAACCTGGTATATGCATCACATCATTGATTCCCTTCACTCTTCCATCAGGGAATTGAATTCTGACTCTTCCACGGCCAACAATTTCCAAAGATGAATCAATTGCTAAATACACCTTTCCACCATCATAGTTTTCATACTTTGTGAACCAGTCTCTATAAGATGTCATGTGGAAAGATGCTCCTGAATCAATCAACCAGACATCATATGATGCCCGTGTAGCCAAAGCTGCAATGAAGGCGTCTGCATCACTCTGAGAAGAATCATTTCAAGAAGAGTTCTTCTTCTTCTTTTTCTCCTCCTTGCAATCCTTTCGGACATGACCAAGTTGCCCACAATTCCAACACTTCACCTTGGACTTCTTGCCAGGAGACTTTGATCTCCCTTCTGATTTCAATTTGGATTTCTTGTCCTTCTTCTTGCCTTTCTCCTTCGATCTGCCTCTGACAACCAGAGCCTCCTTTTCCATCTCAAAATATTTTCTTCTCATCTCTTCCGACAACAAATAAGCAACAACATCTTCCATCTTGAAAGTGGATGTTGTAATCCCAATAGCCATCACCAGATGATCCCAAGAATCTGGAAATGAACATAGTAGCAGCATGCAATGATCTTCATCTTCAATCTTCACACCAATAGATGTTAACTGAGCAATCAACATATTGAATGCATTCAAATGATCAGCAACAGATCCTCCCTCCTGCATTCTCAAAGATTACAACTTCTTCCTCAAGAACAATTTGTTCACCAAGGACTTGCCTTGATAAATAGATGCCAGTCTTTTCCACAAGGAAGATGCAATCTTTTCTTCATGCACATTCAAAAGAACAGAGTCTGCCAAATAGAGCCTTATCAGCCCCTTATACTTTCTATCTGCAAGATCCCAATCCTCTTGCTTCATGCCTTGAGGCATCGTTCCAAACACATCAAGCCACAGATCACGATCCACTAATATATCTTCCATTTTGAGTTTCCACAACTCAAAATTTTTACCATTGAATTTCTCTATTTCCACCCTTTCGGATGTGCTCACCATCTTAATTTGTAATTAAACTATCAGACCTCTAGCAAACCCCCACTGAAAAAGAATTGACACAAAAAATCCAACCCTCTCACAAGGATAACACAACTAGCCAGGCTTTGATACCACTTGTAAGGAAAGCAGAGGTGCGGAATCAACTTTCCTAATGTCAAAACCACAAGGAAGTAAGCATACAGTACTTTTAATTTTCAAATTACAATCCAATTAAGACACACATGAAATATTTACAGAAATAGAGAAGATACTCAAAGACAATGAACAACAGATTTACGTGGGAAAACCCTTTCAGGAAAAAACCCACCACACCAAGGTGAATCTCTTTGTATTACAGTAACAAACAAATTACATACAAAATAGAGATACAACTCTCTGGTATTAGTTCACAGTAGTTTCATTCATTGTTCTTCCTGTTACAGAAATGCTCTCAAGAATCCGACTCCTACCAAACTCAGAAAAAAAATGATTTCTCAAATCTTATCACATTCTGATTTTGTCTTCTGTTCATCCTTATCTGCCATTGCCCCATCATAGAAAGTTTCCTCTTGAGTGTTGATTTTTCCCTGCATGTAGTTCAGCTCTAGCGTCGCAACTGTTGCAAAAATATAACTGCCATCCATTTGAAATTTGCTTCCTTTGATTGGTCCACGAGGCTCCACATAGGATGGTCGATTTGGTCAAAGGCGTTCAACTTTGTTGGCATATCGATGAGACACTAACAGTGTCTCCCCAATGCCACAAAGTCTTCATATCGATATCGGCGTAAGTCCCAATCAGTCTGCAAGACAATATAACGAATGCCATGAGTCATACTGAATCCATCGACATCCAATGCATTCCTATCGGCAAGAGATTTCTCATTGGCTAGACTCATATCGATGCTCACAAAGTCACAACGACTTCAACTTTGCCATCGGCAAGACTTTCCATTCGCCAAGAGGTTTCACTGAGTCTCCTCAAGTTTCACCGAAGGACCTAACAGTCGGCAAGACATTCGTCTTTCGCCAAGACTTCACTCCAAGCAAACAAGTCTTACCAAGTCGGCAAGAATTTTTTCTTTCGCCGAGACCTCACAGCGAGCACCGAGACCTCACATCGAGCAACCAAGTCTTACCGAGTTGGCAAGACTTTTGTCTTTTGCCAAGACCTCACAGCGAGCACTGAGACCTCACATCGAGCACTCATGTCTTACCGAGTCGGCAAGACATTTGACCTTCACCAAGACCTTTCACCGAGCGCTCTTATGTTACTTTGAACTATCAGCGAGACTCTCCATTGGTCGCCAAGACTTCATACCGAAGTCTTTGAGTCACCGCAAAGACCATAAGTGAATACTCTTGTCGGTGAGACCTTTCCTTCATCGCCGAGACTTCTCCCCAAGATCCTTGTGTTACCCTGATAGCCATATTCTATCGATGAGACTTTCACCAATCGTTGGGACTTCTCCCCGAGACCCTTTGTGTTTCCCCGACCTCCGATAAGAGCATACTGTCAGCCAGTGGTTTCCTTCGACAAAAGGTCACACCGAACACAAAAAGGTCACAACGATAGACTTGTTGGCAAGACATCAACTCTGTCTTGGCGACATGATTATTTCAAGAGAATTCATAACAGCTAGTCGACCAGACATGAATAATGTCAGAGCAAATTTTCCCTATAGGAGTTGAATGTCAGTATGGATTGAGGAAAATATTCCAACAGGGAATGTGTATGGTCAAATACCAGTCTCAAATGGCATTAGTCTTTCCTTCCAATACTTCTTTGTGAAGGGTCGAGCCTTTTTAATAGTAGCAAATGACATGGGGGACTAGTTAGTTCATGGATGGGTGGAAAAGCACCCTGATGATATTTTCCTCCTCAATTTTACCAATAATGGATGAATAAAGTTTCAGATGAATTAAATGGATTCAAGGAACACTGTAATCTCAATATCTCAGTAATCATGTAAGGTTATTTACTATAATATTTTTTCCTTTCCATTATCATTCATGCTTTTCAATTGAAATCAGTTTAAGTTCATGTTCTTTCTTTTCTTAATTAGAAAGAATATTGCTACTCTATATTAGTATACTTATGCATTTTTGTTTCATGTATCAGTTATATTATGCATTTCAATTTTTGCAAGTTTATATAATTGAATTAAATGTTGCATTTAAATTAGATGAAGTTTATATATTTGAATTAAATGTTGCATTTATATTAGATGCTTAGTTGTTGTATGTTATAGTATGTTTAAGGAATGGTCTCATTTTCCATTAGTAGACATTAACCAATGTTTAGTAATTTATTATTAATAGTTTTAAATATATTCGATAAATATATATATAAAAAATTGATATGGATTTAATTTTCACATAATAGATTTGGAGTGGAATGGTATGAATACCTATACAAGATTTTGTGTTTAGAAAAACTAAAATTGGTCTTAACAATTCAATCGCAAGATAAATCTTAGGAAATGATGAAAAACTTTTGGAATTATTCTTATTCATATTTAAATCTAATTTTGTGATCTTGAAGGGGTATAGATGAGACAAGAAGGAAACTCAAGGGGATCAAGCGTAAAGATGGAATTAGTGTTTATGAGGTATGCTTCTTATCCATTTATCATCTAATTTTATTTAACAAAGAATTTGTTGCACATATTTTCTTCCTTTTTATATATGGTATACTATCCTATCATTGACTATGATTATAGCCATTAGGTTAAGGAGGTTGTTGAAAACATTAAGATACCCTATGTGTATACCTTATCCTCTTCTAATGAATTTTTATAAGTAAAAGAGTAGACTAAGGATACTTATGGTTTATAATGAAGAGTCATGGTAATCTATCAAAATGATGTTATTTACCTAAGGTTCTATCATTAAATTGATTAGGTAATTTCTTAAGAATTGGGGGTTGAGTAGCCAAGAGAATGAATCAATAGCCATTGTAGTGAGGTGAAATAAAATTAGGTTATAGGAAAAAATGAAAATATTCATAATCAGTTCAACATCAAACACCCTCCTTAGAGTATGTTTGTTTGGTAGTTTTCATTTGGCTTCCATCCATGTTTCACCTGAGTGGGTGGTATTTGATGAAGACCTATTGGGGAACGGGGCCCTAGAAAGGGTTGCATACTCACTCGCACAACTTATTTGATTGATTTAATATTGTTTGTGAGGAAGTTGAACCTATTTATTGGCCATCAAAGTATGTGTTAATTTAAGTCTAGTTGTCAAACTATAAAACCTATACGCATTACATAGCCAAGGCCATCAGAGATGAGACCTCAAGGCACAAATCTAGCCCTTAGTGTTACACCCCAAAATGTATAGTTACTATTTACTACTACTACATAGGGTAAATATGGTTCAAGTAATATGAATTATGGAGATGAATAAATTATGCTTGTACCTTGTTATCAATATGAATGTTATCTCATTTGATGATTGTCTCATTTGAATGTTACCTCTGTTTATGTTATTCATGGTAAAATACTACATATATGTGAATGAAAGGTTATTGAATTATCATTATTATAACTTTGGAGATGTTAATATATACTACATATTTTTATGAACAATTGACTGCCATGTGCATGTGTTAGTGGATGCACATATGTGTTACATTCCTCTAGGTAGAGGGGAAGTATCACTTGGGAGAAGATCTTGGTCGGGTAATCGGTAAAAGTAGCTATTTGAGAATATACACACACCACATTAGAAAGATTGAGTTGAGTTAGTTTTAGGGTAATAGGTAAGTCATCCATAGTCGATATGTCTACATTTGAGAGTCTTGTTTACTTCTGCATGCATTGGGTGATGTTTATCTATTTGAGATTTTGAGATCTTTCTTGTGCTATTACAATCATATGGACAAGTGGGATGTACATGGAAGTATGTTTATATATATGCACATGCATGTCAGTGAGATCTAATGACACGTATATGCATATGTATAGATATACCACACATACACACTTATCAATGTGATGGTAAACATAAATGGCTATATGTGAAATGAATGTAAACATATATATATATGTGTGTGTGTGTGTGTGTGTGTGTGTGTGTGTGTGTGTGTGTGTGTGTGTGTGTATAGTATATACATGTATCTATAATTACATGGCCATATATATATATATATAGGAATATATATATAAATATATATATACATATATATATAAATATATATATACATATATATATAAATATATATATATATACATATATATATAAAATATATATATACATATACATATATATACATATATATATATATATATATATAAATATATATATACACACACACACACATATATATATAAATACATGTTAAGTATTTAAGTATATATATGTATATTATATATATTATATATATATTATATATATATATATATATATATTTATATAATAATATATATAATACATATTATATATGTTGATTGAAATTGACCATCTCTTAATTATTAGAGTTGAATCTCAAGGCTAACTTATAGTCGATATAGACTATGGTTTAAAGGTCGATATAGACCATGTCTTTGGAAGCCAATATAAAAGCTTACGACTGCTAGTAGGAACCGATTATCATTGAGAATAACACACGATACATGGTGTGGCATTGCATTTGGTATTGTTGGTTACATAGAAACCTTGACTTGGTTGACGTATTAAATGAGAGCTTGCTTGACTTAGTCTCATGTATTAAGTTGTTTAAATGCCTATTCATACACCATTTGGAACGATTGAAGTCTGTTGTCATATTATGGACATTGACTAAGTTTTATGGCACCAAAGGTGAAGGAAGAAGAATCTAGTAGATAGTGCCACCTTTGAGTTTGATTTCCTATAGATTTATTTCATTAAAATAATTTGAATTCTTCCATGTGCATTTGGAATAATTCTTGGATTGCTGTCAAATAAACCAGTCGACCTGTAGGAAGTTTTGTTGAGTTTGAGCTTAGTTGATTGCCATCTTAATGCTGAGTTGCTTTGCATGAAGCTTGTTGTCTTTGTACATGCCTAAACTATAGGTTTTGTGGTTGCTTGGTTTCTCTATAAATAGTTGAACCATTTCATTGTGAGGGACGCATTCCTTTCAAGAGATTATACATCTTTTACCATTCTTATTTTCTGCATTATAATCAGTCATACTTTTCTTAGCATTGATGGAGAGATAGGAAGAGAGTTCTCATAGTTGGTGAGTAAATTATATTTTTGAGAGTAAGCTATCAACTTGAGAGGTGGAGATTATAGTAACATTTCTTGAGAAGTCATTTTTCAAGCTAATTGTTGTGGGAGAAGGCTACTTTGTTGTATTAGTTTGGATAATCAATAACAGGCATGAGGATCTCTTCTTCTTTGTTATTTTACATTAATTAATGTGTCTTGCATGCATGGTTGTGGTGTCTTTTCAATATTAGCATTAGAGAATTGTAGATTTCTTTCAAAAAGGAAGTTGAAGCTATTATGTTGTTTTCATATTGTGCTTTTATGTACTCCATAGTAGGAGATGGGTTTTTATCATTAGTATTAAATACTAGGTATGATTGAACATGGAAAGCACATATGGTGCATATAGCTAAGTTAATGATTTAACTAGGAAAGCTTATGTTTTACTTCTAGGATAGATAATCCAGTATGGGAGGGATTTTAAGTACTTACAAGTAAGAGGGATTATCCAAGTATATAGGTTATCTTTGGAATGTTGGACTATCCATTGAAGGAAATACCTAGCTTGTGTACTTACTAGTTAAGTAGGTTTATTTCAAATAGATTATTATGTTGTAGGTTATCTGGGATGATGGAAAATCCATTGAAGGAAATACCTATGCGTAGCTTAAGATAGCCTTAAGTCAAATCGGCCCTGAGTAGTGTATGTAATAGATGACTTCATTCGAAGTACTGAATGAGAGTTCACTTTGGCCAAAGTAGTGTGAATGTCTAAGACTCCACCTTAGTTTGTGTGACTACCGAGACTAAACACTCTCAATTCACCATGATCCAATATTACATGCTAGACAGAGATTGTAGGGTTACAAGTTCTAGTTATGTAGGACACAACACTATGCTCAATTGGTTGTCGTTATCGATTACTCTACCAATCTCTTCATCGAAGGGAAGGGTCTTCTATCAAATGATAGATGTGCGGGGGACCACATTAAGAGTCCATGGTTGGTAGAAAAGTGCTTGATTGATGCTTCTCCTCCAAGCAAGTGACAGAAGAACCAATATTTGAAAGGAAGGATCCTGGACAGTCTTACAACTATTTGTTCTAAAGCTCTTTGAGCTATGTTTGTAATTATATGTATTATTACATTGATGTATTTATGAAATGAAAAGGATTTCATGTTGTATTATGTTTTGCATCTTGATTGGAAATTATTAGTAAAGAAAAGAAAAAATTCATTTGCAATGGCATGTTACTTGTTTATTTACTCATTTGGTGTAAAATTAGAAATTTTTACTTCATAGAAAGGGTTAGTATGTTACACTTAGGGCTTGCTCCCTTAAAATTAATTTTGAAATAACTTATGTGAATTATTCTTATGTTTTGGTTATAATTTTAAGTTGTGTTGTGTCATTGACTATATTTTGGTTGTAAAGTATGGGCATGCATAATAAAGATCATGTTGAATCACCGTATATTAGATGATTTATTGATTCAAGAGAATTCTTTATTTAAAAAAGGACTAAAATCTCTTATCATAAAGGTTAAGATAAAATAAGTTCTTTGTATACTCAGAAGGAATTCTAGATGGATTTGCTTGACTCCCCGAGGTGAGACTCAAGCTATTTATTTACTTTATATATTCCTAAAGATGACAACCTCGATGCACTCCTAGTAGGGGAGTGTAGTCTTTAGAGGTTGACTCAATATCTGGATGGTCCCGATGAGTCTAAGTCTCTGGCCATAGCATACTTTTATCTCTTATAGAAAGATTCCTATCCAGTTTGAGTAGATAGCTATCTCGTAAGGATAGATGACCTCCTACCCTGTTCGGGTAGATTCCTAACCCGTATGGTTGGATGTCTATCCTAGATGGACAAATGCCTATTATGTATGGATAGAAGTACCCGAAGGATTTTATGAAAAAAACTGTGGTAAAATAGTTTGGGTTGTTACACTATTCCAATAGCTTTTAAGATTAGAAAGTATATGCTTATTTTATCTAAAGATTATTTTTAATCTAGTATGACTTGTTTGTATTCTACTCACAAGATTAGAAAATATATTTTTTGCATCACAAAACATCCATCTAAGATTTAAGTTTTGATTAAGTGTATAGCACTAGATAGAAGGATCAAGATCTTAGTCTTGTTTGAGTGCATAGATATGACACTATATAAGGATTGATTATTGATGCACTTGGAAATGAAGTGTTTACTAACTTAAAAAAAAAAAATACTTGTTTTACATACAATTCTATTCCCAAAATCTTACTAGAAAATATACTTCACACATCTATTTTATCTGAAGATTACTTTTCTATTGATGAAGAGTGGTATTATCTCAAATATTTGAAACAAAAAACAATATGTGACTTTATCCTTTCAAATGTGTCCCCATAATCTCATGACTCTTTTGATGCTAGAAAATCTAATAGTTCCTAACTTCCTAAATATATAAGGCCAACAAATATTTTCTAATGTCATTGAAATACACATAGGTCTAACATGTGCATTTGAAAGTTAATAGGAATTACCAAAACTTGGTTACAATTGAAATTAAAATAGTATTAAGACATTAAAGAGAATAGAATAAAGGAAAATGAATTTCACTTACTACCAAGAAAGTCAATTTGTACAAGGTACACAATTTCTTGAGTAATGTCCTTGATTTGCATAACAAGTTCCTTTTTGATGATCTTTTAGGAAGTTTTATGGAGAATAATGTGATGCCTCCACCAATGGAATCCTTGATTTGACGTCTGGGAACCAATTTAATCAATATTTGATTGAAATTAGGATAGAGAGATTGGACAACAAGTGTATGAATCAATTTTGCAAACATCTAGTTATTTATGTAATGACAGCTTGTTCAACCAATTGATTTCCTTTGTGAGGAGAAACAAATATAGTCAAAATTTGTATTTACAAGATGAACTTGATTCACATCACTTATTTAGATCAAGCATATATGTAAAAGGAAAACTTTATTGGCATGACAAGCTAGGTATTAAAGAAAAACTAATTTTAACAAATATTTCTTTAATAGTTAATATTCTATAAAAATATAAGAACGTCTAAATCTAATTAAGTTTTATAAAAATGAAATTGAAACTTTATAAACACTTTAGAATAAAAAATTTGATTGATCTATTGTACAATAATAAGAAATTTGAAAGACCAAATGCAATAGAACTATAGGCTATAACATCCATATTTTAATTGTAAAAATTATATTCAAATAAAACTAAAGAAAACATATTCTACTAAGCAAAAATTCAACAATGTGTCCTAAAATGTAGAGTGTTGGTACCGTAAGACATAGGTGGACATTGCATTAATGTGCCTTTAATGCATATCGGGTTGCATTTTTTATTTGTTTCTTACTTGTTAGTTATCTAAACCCATTGACACAAGTGTAATAGATTCCAAATAAGGATAAAATAAACTTTGCATGACTTGATTAGTAGGAATTTTTAATTTATGAGCATGATAGATACCAAAAGAGGATAAGTTGAACTTCACATGACGTAATTAATAGGAATTCTAAATTTAGGAGCACGAATAAAAGGTCAGATATATCCTATCATATTTATGAAATAATTTTTTCTAATTATATGCTATGCATCAAACTAACTAGTGCTTTCTATCTTTATTTGAGATTGAGTTGCATAGGTTATTCAAATTGTAGGGTAGTTACTAATATGCAGGTTCCCTTGGATATTGGTCTTCAAAACTGAATTTAGGATTTTTCTTTGAGGTTTTAGTTAGTTTTTTAATGTATGTAACAATATGGATTCATCAAAAATTTATTGTTCTCTATACCCAGTTTAACTTTAATGCAAGAAATCTAGTAAAGTTTAGAGTGACTTTATCTTCCTAGAGACCATTAAGCTAGACTTTGACAAATGTGTCACCATAATATTTTTTCTTTCCAACTCTTGATTAATGAAGATTGCATGTGCTTCACTTATCTTGGTATAGATTTTGAGTGAATACTAGGATATAAGCTTAATTATAAAACAAATTTGCATGATAATGAAGGCATTTAGGATTAGTAGAATTATTTGTAATTTGACATATCCAACACATATCAGAACCAATGAAATAAATACATCAAATAAGACATGACATTCACAGTTGATTAGAATTAATTAGAAAGCTTCTCAAAGAAAATTGTGTACAAGTTTTATATCAATGTTAAGAAGGAAACTCCAAAAGGATATTGTAAAACAGTATTTAACTAGGTCATTAGACATAGAAATATGAATAACCATAACCATTAGGGCTCTTGCATAATACTTTCTTTATAAAAATATCCACTATAAAAAGAACATTACAATGAAACAAATTTTGGCAAAACCCAAAATAGATGAGAAGTCTTTGAATCTGACCTAATAATTTCTTGAAGTGGCATACTGCACAATGTTGATCATTCATTTCCTAGTACACTCAACAAGAAGAGATTCATTGCAATTATTTAAGGTGCAACTAAATAGGCTTTTTTAATATGGTAAACACCAATAATGGATTCTCATTTTCAAAATAATCAATTATCAATTACAACATTTTAATTTATTTATGAGTTGCCAGTTCTCTTGTCTACAAATCAAGAAAGCAATAGTTTATATTTTACAAGTATACACTTGAAAAAATCTTTTCAAAAATCCTTTCAATAATGAAAGTGAAAAATAATTACTTATTTACATCATCCAAGAATAAAGGTTGATTTATTGCCCTCCATAAGTTCAAGTTGGTGATGATAAGTGACATGTATAGTCAAAACATGTTGTATATCTAAAGATCATGTTGCTATGACTTTAATTTTAAATTAATTAAGTTCTCAAACTCTACATTCTAATAATTTCAATATTTTATTCAACAAAAACTACTTGAATCTATTTTTACTCAATACATAAACTAATAAAAAAACTAAACACAATAAATCTTAAATTAAATTAAAAAATAGCTTATATAGATATATACCATATATCTTTACACTCATTCTACGATGGATCACACATCCTGATCCAAAACATTAATATAAAGAATTATACACAATTTCCTTTAAAAAAGTTTCTCTCAATAATAAACGTTGGAACAGCTAAACCAGACATAATAGAAAGCAATGCACATGTGATGTAAGCCACATAAAATTCTTGCCAAAGTGAGCTCAGCCGTAGACCAAACCACAATCTACGCTTTGCGGACCAACAAATGACGCGGAATTATGAAATACCAAGTACTACCGGTCTAGATCGAACAGCCACATGGACGTTGCACTGTCCATTTTGAAGTCAAGACGAGTAGGCTAGATAAACCGCGCCCGGGACACGATACCATTTTAGTTGTTCGCGACGCGGCCTACGTTTCTCTCGATTTCTGTTAACCAGTATTTCCGGTTTAGATCGTACAAATGCAGGGGAGGTCGCACTCTAGATAACATTGGCCAATGCTTCATTATCAAGTAAACGCAAACTACATTGACGCCAAATATCTCTCTCTTCTTATAAATGCGTACTCATCTCAGATTCATTTCATTACATTTCCTCAGCCAATCCTATTCATTACAGAGTTTTCCTTAGCCAGTTCTATTCATTACAGAGGTACCCTGTTTTTTTAACAAAGGCTTCTAGTAGAAGAAAGAGATGAGCCACCACCACCACCATCGCCACCAAGAAGGGGGCTATCCATACACCCCAGGCTATCAAGAAGGGGGCTATCCATACGCCCCAGGCTATCAAGAAGGGGGCTACCCATATGCGCAACCCCCACCTCCACCACCAGGGGATTATCCCCAAGCACCGGGGGCTTACCCATATGCTCCACAACTACCACCACCGGGGGCATATTCTCAAGTGCCAGGGGCTTATTTCCCAGCGCCTTACCTTTCATCGGAGGGCCTGCAATATCAATATGCAGAGGAAGAGGCAAAGAAGCACAAGAACCGTGAGCATATGGCCGAGGTGGGAGCTCTAGCAGCAGGTGCTTTTGTCTTGGTAAGTCTAATAATTAGGTTTATAAAACTTTTCGTATAAATTGTGTAACAGATTTTTACATGAAAATTTCCATAACGCTCAGTTATTCCCTATAGAAGACTATTACTTCTAAATCTGTTAATTCTTCATAATTGTATGTGATTTGCCAGGTAACTGGGTAGTAAAGTCCATATATTTGAAAAACTGTATGTATATTTTTGGCATAGAATCACAGTATATGATCTATGATAGAATGAGAAAACAAATCATCTGAAATGATTGTTAAGTATGTGTGATTTTGACAGTACGAAGGACATGAGGCCAAGGTGGATCCAGAGCACGCAGGGAGACATAAAATGGAGGCAGAAATAGCTGGGGCCGCTGCCGTTGGGGCAGTGGGCTACGCTGTGTATGAACACCATGAGAGCAACAAGTATCAGCCTCATCATAAACACCATGGTCATCACCATTGATGATCATCAATGAAGACAATAAAAATGCACCCATAATGTTAATAAAAAAATTCACGCGATCTGCACAGTCGTGTGTTAAAAATAAGATTACAATTTTCAACGTGTTGTTTATAAGAAGCTTGGATTGATATGTTTATCATCCGTATTCAATGGATCTGTTTTGTTTGAACTTTTGCTGTAATTCAATTGTTTTTTTTAATGTTAAACGTAATGAGTGCAATGTTTACATTATAAAAATATATTTTATATTTTACTAAATGATACTTACATGAACGTGCCTTTGATAGTCACAAAATTGCATCACACATTTTTAATATTTCTCAAAGAGTTGGAGTTAGTTGAATTCTAAAGTTAAATTTGTGTTATGTGGGATTGATCCCACTTATTGAAAATGATCTAAGATAGGAGAATATAGATTTCAAGCTAATGATTAGACGAATGGGGATCAATGTTAATAGTCATGTGAATGTGTGGAGATGTAGTTTAGTTTAATTAAGGTGGAGATAAGGTCAAATGTGTGAATATGGTTATTAAATGAAGGTACATAAGGATTTGCAAAGGAATCAAACTTAGCACAAGAGTATGTCATATGTTGCTATGTAATCACATAGTGATATTCCTTCAAAATGAGGTCTTGAAATTAAATGAAAATTGGCATTGGATATTCAAGTTTTATCATTATATTTTGCTCCCAATTTGAGGTGCATGTGAATCCTCAATGTACATGTATTTCAAAATAAACAAGCACTCACAAACATGCATGCAAACTAAATATTTAGATATACAAATGATATTGGGGTTCGTGTAAAGTCATGGACTCAATTGAATATCTTTGTCTTCATCCTCCTTGGTAGGCACACTCCACAAGAACCTAAAATCAAAGGAAAGATGTGCAATTCAATAACTTTTTCTCACAATTGAAATAAGCACAAATTACAAACTTGCAAGTTAATTGACAAGAAAATGAATAAGTAGTGGGGTTAGGAAAATTTTCCTTGTAGAGAAAGTGGTGTGGTAATGCACTACATAGTGTGGTGGCACTAAAGTGATATGATATATTAGGAACTACCATATCATGTGATCAAGGTCCACTGCCCATGGTTAAGTGTTTCTATGTAGGAATATACGTGACAATATATATACACCTTCCAATTGGTTGCATACATATGCAAGGAATTAGAAGAGGGAAAAATAGTACATGAAATTTAGTATATGTACACATGCAAGAACATAAAGTGTGTAAAGTAAGTGTCATGGATAGCATTGTGTAATAAAAATGTTGATAAATATCAAGTAATAATAATTTAATAACATATAGACTAGAGATAATCATCATGATATAAAGTAACTTCCATTATAAGTAAATTATAGGGTGAAAATGGCCCTAAAGGTGTAGTATAAGTGATATAAGAAAGGCACAATGTCCTCAACGTAATTTGTAATACACAAAATATATGTGAGCACACATAATAAGATAGGGGATTATGTATGCCTCTCCAATGTGGCAAGACAATTGTACGAACATGATCAAGGATGTATGTGCAAGATGAATATAGGTGAAGAAATAATGCCCTCAATATGAAAGGATAAGCAATGATAGAACAATGAAAGGTAGGGAAATCAAGATGCACCTAATCAAATAAGATAGCTCTAGAAGCGTGATAGAAAAAATGAAGGAACATAAATGGCATGGGGGAAGGCATGGTGTCCCACCCATGTAGTAGGAGGATGTGGCAATGGAGGAACAACATAGTAATATGAGATGTAAGAAATAAGCTTAAGGCATAAGAGGAATCTATGCATGAGTAATGTTTTGAATAGGTTCATAAACAAGGTAACATAGGCACCATAGGAATGTAATCAAGATTTCCTACATATCATAGGAAATGGAACATAAGAGGGTAAATAGGCGAGTGTGAGAATAATAGGTGGATAAGTAGAAGAATCAAAGTAAATACAATAGGAAATGATAGTCATATAAAGTTCATTAAAAGTACTAGAAAGCAATAAGAGTGAAATAAAAAAAGTGGTAAATATATGCAAACACAAAAGTTCATAATATTAAACAAAGGTGGTGTAAATGAGCATAGTAATGAACATGTCAAGTGAAAAAGGGAGTAAGATGTCTCCCGAGTGGGAGAACGAAAGCATAAAACATAATGTAGAAGGTGAAAAGAGTATGTCAAACACAAAAAACACGGTGTAAATAAAAAATCCAAAGCAATAAGAAAAAGAACAAAATAAAAATGAGGAATATACATGTATATAAGAATGGGCTGATGCAAGAAGTTGGGTACACAAAAAGCTCAAAAAGTGGAAATGTTTTTGCTGTTTTTTAGAATGTCACACTTGGACTGAAAATTTGAGGCACTTCCTCAATGAATCTTAAAAAAAGTCAGTAATATGAAATTTAGAATTTTGAATGTAGTTTCCAAATATGTAAATTATTAAAATACCCAGTTTATAGAAATTAAATTTTGATAAGGATCTATAAAAACCACTTTTTAAAAGTCCCTATTTTTTTACCATACCAAGCAGGTGTACGGACAACACTTTTTGACTCAAATAAAATTATTTTGCTAATTCATTTTAGAAAAAGAGAGCTAACAACATGAAGTTTGGGCTGGACTTTTTTTGTTGAATATTTTTTTTTTATTAATTTTTTATTGGCCTTAATTGATGTTTTTTCAAATCAACGTGTACGGACAACATAATTGGACCTAAACAAAACATTTTTTGACTCTTTTTTTTTTAATTGTGTAGAGAATTGTCTGAAGTTTGGTCCCATATAATTTTTTTTACAAGAAACTCAACCAATACAAAGTTATTAAAAAACCAAAAAAACCTGATATTTCAAGTTTAAGGCCTAGTTTGCTTAGAAATTAATTAAAAACTAGCAAATATAATCCAATTTTAACAAAAAATATATATTTATAAAGTAGACATTGTGTTCTCTAATGGGTTTTAATTTTATAGACTCATTCAAAAAAAAAGTCCATCATCTATGTTGTCAAAGTTGGACATTCTTCTTCAATCTACCTTAGTTTTTTAGTTGCAAGTCAAAAGCTAAGGCTCGGATTGCCAAGCATTTTCCAAACCTAAAACCAGTGCTGGATTTGGTATGGGAGTTCAACTTTTAAATAACGCGTATGCGTTATAGAAATGCATACGTGTTATTTAAATGAAACGCGTACGTGTTTCATAACGCATACGCGTTACGTTTTGGCCGTTGGGAAATCGTAACGCGTATGCGTTTTTTAAAAATAATGCGTACGCATTTTATAACGCGTATGCATTTCTAAAATAGCCGTTTTTCCTAATTTCAAAAATACTGGTAAAACAAGATTTTCTTGCAACATTCCTTTTTCTGTAGTACGGTCCGAAAGTGTCATTTTTTGCATTTTTTATTGCAAATTTGTCTTGTGTAGGGCATATTCTATTCAAATTGTTGGAAGAGAAAAAGTGCAAGTTAAATTTTCTGAAGTGGAATCAAGTGCAAAAACTTTTTACAAGAAGATTTGGAAAAAGTGAATTTTTGGATGTACTCATGATGATTTTGTACTTCAAAGTTTATAGAAAAAATAATCTTCATAGTACATAGTTTTATTTGAATATTTGAAGGAGGTGGCAATTTTAAAATAGGTTTCTTGAATTATTGTTTTTGTCATCAAAGAGGGTTTGGTAACCATGGGTGATAAGAAAAGACAAAAAAAAGATGTAGAAAGGTAATGACACCCGAAGAAATTCAAGCAAATAAAGATAAGGAGGCAAAAAGACAAAGGGAAAGGAGAGAAATGATTCATCAAATGAAATATTTGGAAGCATCTAGTTCCAATAATGTTGAAGAAGAAGCCATGAATGATGAAATGAATATAGATGATGCAAATGTGGAGATGGTGAATATGGAAGAAAATGCAATTATGGAGACAAACCCAACTGTTCCTTCAACTTCAACTTTGAATGATATGCAAACAACTTGGTGTGTCTTCAAATCCACCTCCCAATGATATGGAAAATGCACCTATTCAAACAATCTATCCAGGTATGTGTTCAAACCCAAGTTTTTATAATATTGATATTGCTTGTTTAGATGAAGTTGATACACACTTGATGAAATCAATAATATTAGGGTTGAAACAATGCAGAAACAAGAAAATGATGAAATTATATCTTATGAGAATGTAAATGAGAATGAAATCCCTAATATTGATGAAAATGAGAATGAAATCCCTTTTACATTTGAAAATGAAAATGAAACCCCTTGTGTGAATGAAAATGAAACTCCATCTATGGATGAAGGTGAAAATGTTTTTTTTACAATTGAAACAAATGTGCTAGATAACCTTCATGGTAAAGTTTCTTCAAGACAAATTAGAAATTATGGAAATAAAATATATAAAATGTTTTTTTATAGAAAGAAATTAGGATTCCAATGTCAACTCATGGTGCAATTGATGAGAATGTTTAAAATGAGAAAAGTGATGAAAAAATTAGGTGTTTTTGTAAAACCAAAAAAGAAAGATGATTCAGTAGAACAAGTCATATCTAGTGTTGCTAATGCGATTGATGTTATTGGTAAGAAAAGTCGATCAAAAGATAAGAATGCGACTCGTCATGCAATAACAACTACTCTAGTTGATAAAACAGCTTCAAATAAAAGAATGTTAAGTAAGATTAGTAAATGTATAAACTTAAATCCTAGAACTTTGATAAGAGCTGCTAAAAGAAGAGAAAGTATTGAAAATGATCCTATTAATCAATGTTGGAGTTTTAGTGGTAGACTCCCAAGATCAGACATGAAATTAACTAATGAAATAAAATCTTTAATCGAAAAATTTTGGTATGATAATACAAGAGTATCACCTAACATTAGAGATGTCTTAAAATTAAGGGTGGGTTCCAATATTCGTGAACCTCATCCAAAGCATCTCTTAGATATGACTCAAACTAAATTATATAAAAAAAAATTTAGATGTTTCAATCTTACCATTGAATATTAGCATAAGTCAAAGATCATTCGAAAAGTGTAAACCTTGATATGTTAGAATTAATAAGCAACAAATCTCTTATTGTTGTAAGACTCAAGTACAATTTCATTATTATTATGATATATTTCGATATATACTATGCACTTTGCATGCTAACCAAATTATGCAGGAAATTTGTGGTATTAATATGCCACTTGAAAGAATCAAAGATTTTATAGCAGGTTTGTTTTGTAATCCCTCTTTAAATGGAAACTCATTTTTTTTAAAAGGATGTATTTCTGGAGAATGCGATAGATGTGGTAACTTTTCATTATTAGGAGAATGTATGCATGAAAGTAGTTTAGATGAATTTGGAAAACAATTAGTGGATGTAAAAATATTTAAAAATATTGAGTATTCTTTAAAAGATGGAAAAATTGGAAAACGTGTTCAGCTAATTGTGGAAAAAGTTAGTGTGCATGCTTTTATTACTGAATTTAAAGATAAGTTTGTACCTAAATATGTTCAACACTCTTATAATGCTCATTGGCTTGATAATCAATTTCGTTTATGTAAAAACACATTTCCAATTGGAACTATATTGTCAGTTGTTGATTTTGCTGAAAATTATACTCTTGCTCCACAAGAAGAAATTCAATCGCAATATTATAATTCAGTGCAAGTAGCTATATTTGTTCACATTGTTTATAGACATGCTGAAGATAGTACAGAAGATAATAGAAATTTTTTGAGAGAGTACTATTTTTATGTAAGTGATAATCGATTACATTCATCTAAGTTTGTACAATATTGTTTTGATATATTTTATAAAAATTTAAAAGAGAGAGGAATTCAAATGCTAGAACATCTCATATGGTCAGATAATTGCACGGGTCAATTCAAAAATGCTAGAATGTTTTATTGGCTATGTATATTTCATAAGGAAAATAATATCCAACACATATGGAGTTTTTCTGAAGCTGGTCATGGTAAGGGAGAACACGATGGAGCAGGTGCATGTGTGAAAAGAGCTCTTGCTAGAGAGCAACTAAAATTTGAGGATGCTGCAAAATTTAGAAATGCACATGCAATTGTAGATTGGTGCAATACCAATTTATCTACAAGAACAAGTGAGAAATCAATAATTCGACGCTTCTTTTGGTTAGTTGAAGAAAATGATATTTTTTCTCAACATGATTGTGAAACAATTAATGGAAGTGCAAAATGGCATTCATTTAAGAGTTTGAATGCAAACACATGGACAATATGGACAAGGGAGTTGGCATGCTATTGTCAATTTTGTATTGTAGGTGATTGGCAGGCATGTGAAAATATGGAATGGGTCGAACAATGGCAACAAAGAGCTTTAACGCCTACATCGACACATGTTCAACATGAAATGACAATTGAAGATAATCAAGTGTTCGCATCAAATGATTATGATCGTGTTTCAGATCTTGTACAAGAAGGTACATTATTTATTGAGTTGAATTTTGTATGTATGCATGTTTATATGAGTTAAATATAAGTCACTTTTTATTGAATTTTGTATTTATTTTTGTAGGACATGTGTATGTTGTTGTTGCACCTCAAGGGAATGAAGAGCAGATAGAGTACTGGTTGGCTAGATGTGTTGAGAGAAAACATAAGTTGGTACATACTAGAGTGGATGATGACAACTTTGAGTATCCAACTGGTTCAGTGGTTGTTGTTGGCACCTGGCTTCGAAAATATTTGATGAGAAAGAATGGCTTGCCTACATTTGAAGATTATGAAAGACACAAGAAGATTATGCATTATTCACATTTGATTTTGGCAACCAATATAAAACTAGTTAGATATCAAGGGAGGCCTGCTAATAAAGTTTTATGGACAATTTCAATGGATGATCATGAGCCAATCATAGATGCATTACAAAAAAGAGAGGATGCAGATGGTACAATAGAGTAAATAAATATTGGTAAGTATATCTAGTCGTATATATATTTAATTGATATATATATATATATATATATTTGTCTTTAATCATTTCCTAATTAAATTTTATATCATTTTTTGTTTCAGGTCTCCCAAAATTAGATGCTTTACAAAAAAGAGAGGAGATGCACATATATTACAATGGAATTTGAATCTAGAGATAGGTAACTATATATAGTTCTAGATACATTTAATTGATACTTTATAATTGATTTCATATCCCCTTAAGCCATTCTCTTAAAACCCCTTAAGTCATCCTCTTATGTACCATTAATCCATCCTTTTGCAACCCCTTAAGTCATTCTATCAACTACCATTAATCCATCCTCTTAGGACCCCGTAATCCATACCCTCATATATCTACCCTTAATTTGTCCACTTGCATCCACTTAAGTCACTCTCTCAACACCCCTTAATTCATCCTCTTAGGACCCCTCAATCAATATCCTCATATATCTACCCTTAATCAATCCACTTGCATCCCCTTAAGTCACTCTCTCAACACCCCTTGGGGTTTAAATTCATTCTCTCAACTCCCCTTAATCCACCCTCTTACATCCCTTCAACTCATTCCTACTTCAACTCTTAATCCACCCTCTTACATCCCTTCAACTCATTCTCTAACTCCTTAATCCACCCTCTTGCATCACTTTAACTCATTCTCTCTAACTCCCCTTTAATCCACCTCTTACATCCCTTTCAACTCATTCTATCAACTCCCCTTAATCCACCCTCTTGCATCCCCTTAATCCACCCTCTTACATCACTTTAACTCATTTTAGGGTGTTGGGTTTAGGGTTTAGGGTTTAACTCATTATATCAAGTCCCCTTAATCCACCCTCTTGCATCACTTTAACTCATTCTATCAACTCCCCTTAATCCACCCTCTTGCATCACTTTAACTCATTCTCTCAACTCCCCTTAATCCACCCTCTTACATCACTTTTACTCATTTTATCAACTCCCCTTAATCCACCCTCTTACATCACTTTAATTCATTTTAGGGTTTAGGGTTTAGGGTTTAGGGTTTAACTCATTCTATCAACTCCCCTTAATCCACCCTCTTGCATCCCCTTAATCCACCCTCTTACATCACTTTAACTCATTTTAGGGTTTAGGTTTAGGGCTTCTAAACTTCAGTCTTATCAACTCCTTAATCCACCTCTCTTGCATCCCCTTAATCCACCCTCTTACATCACTTTAACTCATTCTCTCAACTCCTTAATCCACCTCTCCTTTGCATCACTTTAACTCATTCTATCAACTCCCCTTAATGCACCCTCTTACATCCCTTCAAGTCATTCTATCAACTCCCCTTAATCCACCCTCTTGTATCCCCTTAATCCTCTCTCTTACATCCCTTTAAGTCATTTTATGAACTCCTCTTAATCCACCCTCTTGCATCCCCTTAATCCACTATATTACATCCCTTTAATACATTCTATCAACTCCCCTTAATCCACCCTCTTGTATCCCCTTAATCCTCTCTCTTACATCCCTTTAAGTCATTTTATGAACTCCTCTTAATCCACCCTCTTGCATCCCCTTAATCCACTATATTACATCCCTTTAATACATTCTATCAACTCCCCTTAATCCACCCTCTTGTATCCCCTTAATCCTCTCTCTTACATCCCTTTAAGTCATTTTATGAACTCCTCTTAATCCACCCTCTTGCATCCCCTTAACTCATTTTAGGGTTTAGGGTTTAGGGGTTTAGGGGTTTAGGTTTAACTCATTCTATCAACTCCTTAATCCACCTCCTCTTGCATCCCCTCTTAATCCACCCTCTCTCTTGCATCACTTTAACTCATTTTATCAACTCCCCTTAATCTACCCTCTTGCATCCCCTTAATCCACCCTCTTACATCGCTTCAACTCATTTTATCAACTCCCCTTAATCCACCCTCTTACGTCCATTCAACTCATTCTCTCAACTCCCCTTAATCCACCCTCCTGTATCACTTTAACTCATTTTATCAACTCCCCTTAATCCACCCTCTTACATCCCTACAACTCATTCTATCAGCTCCCCTTAATCCACCCTCTTGCATCCCCTTAATCCAACCTCTTACATCACTTCAACTCATTCTATCAACTCCCCTTAATCCACCATCTTGCATTCCTTCAACTCATTCTCTCAACTCCCCTTAATCCACCCCCTTGCATCCCCTTAATTTGTCCTCTTAAAGGACCCTTAAGTCATATCCTCTTGCATCTCCTTAATCCTCTTAGGACCCGTTAAGCCATATCCTAGGGTTCATGAGATGCATCCTCTTAACTCCCCTTAAGGAATTCTCTTAAGACCCCCCCTTAAGCTCTATATCCTCTTAGGTCCCCTTAATCCATCCTATGGCTAACATCATTTGAATTTGTATGGAATTTACTATATGTAGTTCTTTTCTTGCATGAATTTTTTACTTAAATGACTCGTAGAATTGTAGTTACTTACATTAATTATATTTGCAAGTTCTCATCAAGTCGGTCTACAATGTGATTGTTGAACTGACAAACTATTTTATCTAGAGACTATGTAAATATCAATTTTTGGTATTCACCTAAAAGTTGATAAGCTTTAATTGTATCTACATGCACATATATGTTTCATCATGTTATATAGTTGTACATTAAACATCTTGATGTACATTATATATGTTTGTTCGATGTCACTTTTAAATATCTTATTCCAATTTTATAGATTATACATATTTCATGTGTCTTCTATTTACCACATTTTATATAATTATTCAATTGTATAGATTATACATTAAATATACATACAAGGAGATGGTTTTTTTTTTATTGATTCAAATATTTGCTATGTAATTGGAAAATAGTTAGAATTACTTGCCCTTAATTTATTATGAATATGATTTAAGAAACTATTTAAGGAATGTTTTAATTTGTCACCTAACTATGTGATAAGTTATATATATATGAAATTTGATTCTAGATAAGAATTATTATATAGTGCATGTATTACTTGAAAATTTGATAAAATATAAATATATAGATATGTATATAAATGCATATAATTATGAAAATGAACATAACATGATCTCATAATTGACTGCATATATAATCATCATATTAAAGTCAACTGATATAAATAAACACGCATATATGATAATAACATGTTCAAAATAAAACTAGAGATCTAGATAGTCAATAAAATTTATATGTCAAGTCCAACACATATATTGAAATAAAACTAGAGATTTGTAGTCCATAAAATATAAAACTATCTAACTCTCAAGCTGGTCGGTCAAATCAAGTCTCCTCTTTGTTCCACGTTGACTAGATGTACCTGCATCATGCTGTAAAAGAGTTCAAGAAACTCGAAATTAGATTTAAATTTATTTAGAAATTTTGATATAATTAAACATATTTAAAATTGAAAATATAAACTTTTAGATAAAAAAAAAAACTAATTAAATATCGACTAAATATAGTAAAAATGATTTCTAGTATGCATAAATTACTATATGGTCATGAACTAACTGGTACATTTTCTTCAATGTGTAAATATAACTCAGTTCAAGGAGAAGATGCAAATGCCCATCCACTATATCCCTGATATTCATATAAAGCAAACAATATGTGAAACCCTAATATATATATATATATATATATATATATATATATATATATATATATATATATATATATATATATATATATATATATATATATAATGTTTGTAAAAATTGTATAGAAGATTTAAAGTAAAGTTTACAACCTCGAATGATATGACCTCATGATCACGTACCTGAGATTGCCCATGAATAGATGTCAATGATGTCTCAGGTGCGTGGTCCACCATGGTTATCTCATCAAATCCCTACATATAGATGTACAATAGTTCATATAGATCATTCACACATGTGTATGTAAATGAAAAAATTAAATTAGATCTATGATGGGTATTTAATTTAAACTTAACAAACTTTTGAAAGCACACACCTGAGCTGATGATGTCTCAGGAGTGCTCACCACTGTAACTTGTGGCTGGTTAATACTAGGAATAGTATGACCTCCCTGCATCTAGATATAATATATCAATTCACACATGTGTACAAATTCAAATTAAATTATATATATATATATATTCACACAAATTATTTAATATATTTTGGTTCAAGTACCTGTCGAAAAGGTGAGCCCAAATCTACAACACTCAACATATACACACGATGATGATATTGAGTTCCGGGCATCACGTCATCATGCGTCTATACACCAAACACAAAATTATTGAATTGATATTATATTATATATATAGTTTGATGTTATTATTTACATGATTTTTTTACATTTCAAACTTGAATTAAATTTAAGTTCAAAAGATGAACATACCTGTGTGGGACGATCCTCAGAATATAGTAAATTTAGGTATGATCCTGCCCCAGATGCATGTGCCTCACCTGAAGTGGATGTCTGAGTATCCCTATAGCCCAAGCCTCTATGCTCTGTATTGGCCACTTCAGTGGCCGCGTGTGTAGTCTGCTGAGTGAGATGTCCTGAAAGTGAACTCAATGCTCCTAGTGTAGATAACATGGTTTGCTACTGAAATGCAGTGGGAATACCAGGAGAAGGAGGAGGAACAAGAGGAGCAACTAAAGCACATCGCTGAGGATCGACACGTGCTCCTAGTCTATGTTGGGGCATGCCACGCCCAGCTCCCTGAAATGACCTCATATCAAAATAGTTGGGTTTTTTACCCAACTCAAACTCAGCCCATAACTTTCTCAAAAAATATAAGGGCACCTCACTGTTGCCATGTGGTGGAGTATCAAACACCATCCACCATCTCTCCCAAAAATTTGCAGCTATCTGCGGGTGCCTACACCATAAAATTGAAATTCTTTTTTTTGTGGGTGGTATTGGTTCGTTTGTTTGGGGGTTCACAAAATATTGGCACATAGCTTGTTTAGTGATTTTTAGGTCATTGATTTCTTTATATGACAGTCCATCTGCATAGAATTTCTCCTCTCTTCTCTCCATTGATGGAACCTATCTAGGTCCGCATCGATAGATCGAACATAATCGACAATAGTTTGCATCGTAGATGCAAACCGTGCGAGATGTGGAGGGATTCTAGTCTCATTTTTTATGAGATCTATGTTTCCTTGAATGACAACTAAGTTGGCTCGAATATTCTCTCTTAGTTGATTTTGGTCAAATGGAGGAGGGGGTGGGGGGTTAGGTGGTGGAGAATGCGGAGGTGAGTGAGGCATATCCTCATGTGGTGGGGTGGGATGTGCACCAGGATCTATAGGGATTTCTAGATTAGGCATGAAATCCTCTAAAGTGAAAAGTGGATCCATCCGAGAAATGATATGGCAACTGCATGTTAAACAATTAAAAAATATATATCAACAAACTAATTAAATAATGCACACAATTTCAAAGTTATTTAAAAATCACATTGAACATGCACAAATTCAAAATATATTTCATTTGAAGACCATTCAATTTATAACATTAAAAAATCATAGCATTAAAAATTCATATTATAAATGAGAGTTGAATAGAAACTGATAGTCACTTAAGAACTATAAATGAGAGTTGAATAAAAACAGAAGGTTAGTAGAACAAGTGATGAAAAATATTGAAAATCATTGAAGACCTCTCTTGCACATTCTAGGAGACAACATAAATGGTAACCTCAACTACTAAGATGATCAAATAATTTTCAGATTCACTGCATGAGTCAGTATCCAAGAATTATATTGTTCAAGAATGATAAAATAAAAAAAGATATTCAAAAATTCCAAGAATCTTGAGGTGGTTGATTTTGATGAACTACAAGGGAACTTAGAAGAATCTACATTTTCTTAGAGGATTAAGTTTAAGTATCAAAAGGGGCGGGCTAGTATGAATGATTTAAATGAATTTATTAATATCTTTTCAAATAACTTTATAGACTCGAAGTATTTTAGGTACTAGTTAAATTACTTTGCGCATTCTTTATTCTTTTAAATAAATGTAATAAATCAACATAGATGTTGATAAATATTGAGATGGTGTGGGATTTCCCACTCATCTTGTAGTTCTCAGTTGGCTTTCAATTAATTTTCAATTAGTTTTCCAATTAGAGCAAGTCACCTAGGGTTAAGTTTCAACTAAACTCTTTCAGATCCTTAAATTTTGGGACACCTAGTTCCTATGTACATCTCTTTTTAAAAATTGTGTAAGGGTTAGAAATAATTTTTATCATAGAATGCATCTACATTTTCTACGTCGAACTCTACTAAATTTAGTGTATTTTGATATTTTTGGATGAATCAAAGGATCATGCTTGTTGTCTTGCAAAGGATTATCTTATCTTGGTAATAAATAAAGGATTGTAATAAATGTAAATAAATGTACATTGAATAAATTGGTGAGATTTGTATTATTGAATTCTTCATAGGGTTATGTCTCACAAATGCACATGAATATGGTGGTATAACCAAATCTAGTGAATGTAGTGAGAATTATTGTTGTCAATTTTATTCAATTTTTATCTTCTCATCCCTATTGCTCTTATGATTTTTCTGTAAATTTATTGATAATAAACAAAACACTAGTTCCCATATGTACCCTACGTATTCATTGGTTTTCACTTAAATTTACTTAGATACCTAAGAATAATGTTCATCTACACTAACTTAATTACCTAGAAATAAGACTATGATTTAAATCATATAATTTAACTAAGAGTTAAGGTAGCCACAAACCAACTACTTATAACCTTATGCACACTATGGGGTTAAGGGTAGCAAAAATCACAAGAATCGATGAAGAGGCATAGAGGTAGACGAAATCTCAGGAAATTAAACATAGTAAAAATATTGAATAGGGAACAAAAAGTTTGGAGAACTTCTTGACAAGATACTTGGGTAAGGAAAAACTTGAAAACTGAAATATATAAAAGAACTTAGAGGAAACCTAAGAAAATGTGCAAATGGGGAATAATGGAGGAATAGTGTGTTAGCAAAGGAAAGTATAAAAAATTTATACATTTAATGATATGATTTGACAGACTAACTATTTTGTTAGTTTGATGAGGTGCATGTAAGAGATAGTTTCCCTTGTTACATCCCATTTTCTTTTACCCTCTAGGTTATATTATTTTTTATTTTCATTTCAATCTTGACTTGAAAATATGTATTATCGTTAATTAAGAATATGTCAATTTAACATTTTGATCTAGTTAACATAATATGAACTATTGCAAATATGCCTTTAATACTCATAATGATTAAATGGAACATGTATTTCTTAATGTTTCTAAGAGATTTATGTCGATATATAAATAAGTTTATATATGCACATATGCTTTAATAATGAACTAACTACATTTTTGGTTTCATGAGGTGAATGCAGAATAGAGTTACCCTCCAAGGACAAGAGGGAGAGTATCACTGGAGAGAGGGAGATAGGTCTAAGAGAACAACCATGATCGTGAAGATTGTGAGAATGCACACACTCACTCACATCAATAACCTTTTCTTATGAATTCAATTTGGAAAAGTAAATATATTATCAAATCCTTCATATCAAATTTGGGCTACAATTTAGTCTTTGCATTTCCATTATCAATCATTAAAAAGTGTGTTCTAGATATAAAAGTTTATTTGGCTTTAGGTGGTAATCATTATATATTGTGCAAATAAAAACATTTCTTCAATGTGGGTAGGTGTTATTTTATATTTATATGCACATATATGTCTATGTATGTGAGTAAAGTTATGCAAACATATATATACATAGATATATCTATGAATATAACTAAGTGTAGGTGATGTATATTAATGTATAAATATACATGTGTGTGTATTGCATATACCTGCGTCTATTTATATATGTATGTATGTATGTATGTATGCATGTATGTATATTGGTGTACCTAATTATTGAATTTTTTCTCTTAGCCCATTCAAATGCCTTTGAAAGTTTACTAAATAGTCATATTTGTAAGGGTTTCTCTAAAATTGTATTAGGGTTTTGAAAAAACCCTAAACCCTTGTGAAGCCCTTGCACTTTAGCTCACCTAAGGGGAGAGAGGTCTCTAAGAGGCTTCTAGTTTTAGCTCACCTAAGGGGAGAGAGGTCTATAAGAGGTTTCTAGTTTTACGTTTTAGGGTTTAGATTTCTAAGTTAAATGTGTCCAATTTAGGTTTAGATTTTATGGTTTTCAATTTACAATTTAACGTTATTTATTTTGTTGACGTTTTTTATTTTTTAAATGCAATTTAAAACTATTAAAAATTGAACTAAAATACATTAAAGAAACAAAACTTAAATACTAATTAAAAAGCAAAAAAAGAAGATACAAAGCAAAAAATGGCAGAATTCAACCAACCTGGAGGTCACAGAGGTCGGGTGTGTTGACGGGAGGAGGTGGCAGTCGAAATACACTCCAAGCACTAGCTTACAAATGCGTACGTGCTCTAGATTGTCTTCTCTCACGCCGCCAAAAATAGTGGATAAAATGAAAAGCCAATAGTTTATTTAAAAAAATAAATACTTTTCCAAAATGTGTACGCATTTTGAAACGCGTACGCATTTTTGGTTCGCATACCCATAGCTGAGCGCGTACGCATTCAAATTTCGGTTCGGGTACCCGTTCCGTAACGCGTACGCATTTTTTGCGAAATTTTTTTTGTTGCCCAAAATTTCCCCTCTTCGTGTACTCAACTTCTTGCTTTTACCCCCTACCACTCTCCACCTACCCCTCATATCCTACCACTCCTTATCTCCCTCCTTCCCCCTTTCTCTCCCTCCCTCTATCCCTCCCACACTACCAATCTCTATCTCCCTCCTTCCCTCTCTCTCCCTCCCACCTTATCAATCCCTATCTCCCTCTTTCTCTCTTTCTCTCCCTCCCTCTATTCCCCCCACCCTACCAATCCCTATCTCCCTCCACCGACCCCTCCCTCTCTCCACCTACCCCTCTCATCCTCTGTAACTCTCTCTATACATATCCCTCCTATCCCACCTCTATCTCCCTCCCCTCATTTTGTCCCTCCCTCTCTCCCTCACCCTACCAATCCCTATTCCCTCCTTCCCTTTATCACCCTCCCACCTTACCAATCCCTATCTCCCTCCCTACCTCTCCCTCCCTCCCACCTTACCAATCTGTATATCCCTTCATCCCTCTTTCTTTCCCTCCCTCTATTCCTTCCACCCTACCACTCCCTAACTCCCTCCTTCCCTCTTTCACTCCCTCCATCTATTGCTCCCTCTCTCCCTCCCATCCTACCAATTCCTATCTCCTTCCCTCTATTCCTACCACCCTACCACTCCCTCTCTCCCTCCTTCCCTCTTTTTGTCCCTCCCTCTCTCCCTACCACCCTACCAATCCCTATCTCCCTCCTTCCCTCTCTCTCCCTCCCACCTTACCAATCCCTATCTCCCTCCTTATCTGTTTATCTCCCTCCACCTATCCCTCCCTCTCTCCCTCACACACACACACAACTTCTCTCCACCTACCCATCCCTCTCTCCCTATATCTATCTATACATATTGTGAGTGCTAAATATGTAATCAACTAACAAGAAACATCAAACAAGTGTCAATCAACATTAGAATTCAAATAAAAAACTCCCTAGGAGATTCTTGATCAAGAAAGACAAGAAAAACATGAAGAAAAATGAAATAAACAAAACAAAGCATGTAAACCTATCTAAACCAATCAAAGCTTCATCCCATAGGAGGAGTGGTGCTCCTTTGATGTAGAAATATGCCTTTTCCCAATACCTTTGATAAGTTTGGATGATTGAAGATGATTCCAAGAGTGATATTGACTCCAAATGGTGAAACTATGCTCAAAAGAGATGAAAATGATGAAATGCTAAGTATGAAAATGGCTATAATGATAATTCTTGAAGTTGTGTCTCCATATTGTGAAGAGAAAGCTTCTATTTATAGAACTCAAGGGTTGAAGAATGAGAGAATTTGATAAATGTGGGATAAAATGGGAGCCAATGAGAATGTGACACTTGTTACAATTTTATTGGAGGAAGGTGCACATTTTGGGAAATGTGTTTGAGGAAAGGGAGATGTAAGAGAAATAAATGAGAATGGTTGAGGATTTGAAAGGTTGTAAGAGGAATTGAATGAATGTGGTTGGAAATGTGAGAGGATGTAAGAGGAGTTATTGAGGATGTGAAAGGTTTTTGAAACCTTTGGAGGGAAATTGAATGAGGTGGTTGAGAGGAATATGCCTTTGTGAGGATAACTAGAGAAATTCGTTAATTAAAAGAAATGAATTTCATGTGCAACCTAGTTAGTTGACCATGGGTTGATTTAACTCTTGAGGAGTTAAAAGCTGGAGGATTTATTAATTATGATTAGAAGGTGATTAAAGTTAATTAATTCAGAATTTAATTAACTTTGAGTGGGTTAGTGAATTTATGATATTTGATTTAAATCATTAGATTTATTTAATCATATAAGAGGACTTAGGGATATTTAATTAAATGATTTGATTTAATTAAGTATGATGAATATTAGTTAGAAGGATGAATTAATCAATAAATTTAATTATTTGATTAATAAATGAATTTGTTGAATTTAACTAAATAATGTTGATTATTTAATTAATTGGTTAGTCTGAAGTGATTTAGGAATAATGGTGTTAATTTATCAGAATCAGATGCATAGTATGAACCAGGACTTTTTACGTGTCTACATTTTGCCTCTCTTTGAAGTGAGGTACCTACTGCATCAATTCAAAGAATAACACTGCCATAATCAAAATTCAATTTTTATTTTTATTTTTTGGATGCCCCACTGCTGCCCCAACGAAAGAAATTACATTGCTACATTTCCCTCTCGAGAGATCAAGCAAATATTGCAAAATTACCTTAAGCTCGCAAGAAAGGTTCAACAATGATTTAGGTGCAGAAAATAGCCCATGAGATGCGAAAACAAGTTCACAATGATGAAAACGGGTCAAAACAAGAGCTTCATTCAACAAAAAATGGATTAATGGGCTCAAAAAACCCTAAAAAAAGTATAAATAGGGTTAGAGGGGTCATTTTCAAATCATTTGCACACCTAATCTTCTAGAAACCTTGACTTTTTGCTCTGAGGTGTTGATAGAATGGCGGCTCGTGTGCTCCCGAGACAACGGATGGATCGGGTTCGCAAGTTCCAACGATCTTAGGACACAGGACTCTGAGCACACCTTTTGAAACTTTTCTCACTTTTTGCATTTTTGATGCATTTATTATGGTCCAAGAAGGTCGACCAAAAGCAGTCTTGTAGGGCATCACAATTGTTACAAGCGATGTCACTTTTGTGCATGCCAACCCGTGTTTGCAGCATAGCGTCGTGCGATGGTGGAGGGTTCTAGAGTTGCACAAAAAATATCAACTAACCTTTTCATGATTGCATCGTGCGGCCCTAAAAGAGTCCAATTTCACGCAAGAATGTTGATTTGCTTTTGAGATATAGCGTCGCTTTGATTTCAGCACTGCTTTTACAAAATGACAGAGCATTGCCTTTGCAAAAGCTGACTCGTCTTTGCTTTTGGAGGATTTTTAAATTTCAAAAACATGCCAAGATGATTAAATTTTATGTCGTGGGTGTTTTGGATGTAGGAGGTCTTGCTAGGGATCCACTTGAAGGAGCACAAGAGCCAAATTTTGTGCTGAGTGAGACATTTGAAAAATGAGGCATTATTTTTCTTGGGCTCGATTGATTTCAGACACGTGGCCTAGATGCTCGAGGTGAGGACACACCTTGTGATGATGAAAACACTAGTAGAGAGATGGCAGAGCGAGACCTACTCGTTCCATCTTCTGACTAGAGAGGCCACAGTGACTTTGGAGGATGTATGGCGGATCCTACGGATCCCCATACACGGCGAGTGGATTATATACGATATTGAGGCCAGTGGCGATGCTATATTCCAGTTGTTTGGTGTTGAATAGTATGAGATGAATAGTGGTCATATTGACCTTGCTTGATATGAGGGGATTACCCCTAATTTGACCCTTTTTGTCAGAGAACTGATCTTGGGAGTCCTTGTTTCCGATCGACGGACCAGAGGTTGCAACATTGGATGGGGGATTTTTTGGTCTTGAATGATGGAGGAGATGACTGTCTATGCCTGGGGGCCAGTTGTCCTAGCCTCATTATATCATGATATGCATCAAGTCGTGTACTATGGGGCCCACAACATTGGAGCGAGAGTTACACTACTTCATGTATGGGCATATGAGTACATTGCCATCCTGAGGCCCACCATTATAGATGTTCAGACAAACCGTGATGATCCTATGGTTTATAGATATGGAGGCATGACCACACTACACTATATAGGGATTACAAGCATCCCACATTGGAGGTGGGTCATTGATGAGATGACAGTACTTTGATGGAGATCTTGGCTCCATTTTCACACATGGCATGACGATGATGCCCAAATTTCTACTGTTTCTAGACTAGATATATGTAGGGGTGAGAGAATCATATGATAGAGTGGTACCTTCTAGATAGGGCTGCTCGCCAGTTTGGAGAGGTACAAGATGCACCCAATGATGCACAAAGAGCCATACTCACATGGAGCTCACGAGAGACAACATGGGGCTAGTGGATCTAGCCCCAATAGGCTATTGACAATTTTAGGCAATTAGTGATGATGTCATGGGTGTACTTTGATGGCCTCACAAATGTAGGAACCACATAGGCATATGATGTGTAATTTTAGGCTCACAATCTGATTCGATTGACATTACCAGTTGTGCCAGTGGTAGGAAAAGGATGGGTCAGAGGACCCTGGATTGGACAAGTCCCCCAACAACAAGGCTATCAACCATAGGATGGTTAGGGCAGAGGTACAAGGCATGATGGAAAGATTCCATCATTGGTTCTGCCCATCGGTTAGGGGCCACCACAATAGCCACACTAGAAAATACCACAACCACCACCACCAGGTCCTAATCCTAGGGACAAACAGATAGTATCATTGTAGGCACAAATATAGGTCTTGATAGGGTAGTTGTAGTAGGAACAGGCTCAGATCCAAATCCTAACCCTAGAGAGGGATCATGCACGATAGGAGGTGGTGCAAGAGCACTAGATGAGACAAGATGTTGATCTCGGTCTAGCCTAGAGACAAGATGGAGGTAGCAGTGCAGCAAGTGTAGGGACAAGCCACAATCTTGGTAGAGATGTATGGGTGAGCGATGCAGGAGGCATCATACTAGAGGACTTTATATTACAAAGTCGTGGCATAGGAGTAGTGGGAGCCAGATTTCTCCCACATCATTCATGTTGCTCCTAGTAGGACTCCTCACATAGGGACTCAGGTAGACCATCAGGGTTGCAGCACCAAAGCCAAGGCAACCACCATAGCAACATACAGAGCGAGGGTAGCTCAGGGCACTGATAGTGTATTAGAAACTTTATTTTGATTGTACAACCTGATTTATGATGTGTATACATTCATTGGCTGAGTTTTTGAGTAGCCTCTTATATATTTGATGATGATACCATATATCTAATTCTAATGTATCATGACATTCATCTTTTTTTATATATATACATGAGATGACTTTGCTGCGATTATATGATGTGATGTTATTTTATTTTATGTGATGGATGCATATGGTATGGATGAATGCACTTACCACAATAATGGGTTACACTTTTTGGGACATCCTGATTTTTGCCTGAAATCACATATTTTTAGAAAATACAATGATTTATGACTTTAAAGGTTCCATTTAAATTATTTTAATTAAAGAGGGATTGATCAAAACCCCTTAGATCAAACCCCCTTGGATAGAACCTTGTTAGATTTAAACCATACCTATAATTGAGTCTCCTCTACACCTATCAAATCAGCGATAAATAACCGCTTTTGAGTTACCTTTGAGGTGATCAAATAAATTAATTCAAATTTATAGCTTTGTAAGCCCTACACCAAGCCATGATATAGCTTCCTAAAAGTGTTTTAAATACCATTTTCGAAACGATTATTATATTTATTCTTATTTCTTGTGAATGTAGGATTTTCAATGAACATCAAGTTCTTTATTTCACATGAAAAAATGAAAAATAGAAAAATGAATTCTAAAAAATACATGTGCCCTAGGTATTGATGTCGCGCTTATTCCAACAAAAAAAGAATAAGATAATTCAAAATGAATACAAAAATTTATCTTTGATATTGAAGTACACCTCTGTCAAGTATGAAAAAATATCCATCTCCTAGATATTGTGATTATTGAAAAAATTTGCATTTAAAAATCATAATTGTATCCTATCTATAAAAAAGTTATGTGCGCCGAAGTGAACATCACTTTTTAAAAATGCTGATTAGTAGAAAAAATAAGTTATTAAAAATTACATAAAATGATTCTGGTATTTTTTTTAATTTTTTAAAAAAAACCATTAGAATCTACACAAAATATCTAACAAATAACTAGTTTGATTCATCTTCAAAACCTTAATGGTTTAGCTGCTATAGGTGTAAGAAAGTGAATGTCTAGTGAAAAATCATGATTTTAATGTCAAGTTTGGCCAAAAATTGTAACCCATTATTGTGGGATCACCCCTTAATGAACATAATGCTATAATGCTTTATTTTATGATTGATGCAATACTATTGATGTATGATATTAATACTCATGGATCTATTATAGATATCCCTTATATGATGGATGCAATGCAATGATATGTTTAACTTCTTTTTCAATATCTTTTTCTATGTGTGATGTATGTATGTATGATGCAAAAAATGTGATGATTATGATAATGCTTATATGGTTATGCAATGGATGGTTATGAAAATGTATTGTTTATGAGATTTCTTAGAATAACCAATCTATACTATGATGGATAATGTTTTTTATTATGATGATGTGGATGATATGCAGTATGTCGATGGTTTGAAGATGCAAGGTGAATGTAGATAGATTTTTTTTGTTTCTGAATGTTAGGATATCGTGTTAGTATTATTATATGGAGAAGATAGAAGAAAGAGGGATCAATCCTTGAGTTCAAGATGATGCAAAAGTCTAACAAGTCTAATTTTTGAGACTTTATTAGATATGATGATTAGTGATAATTATGTATGTGGGTATGTGAAGGATCATGATGTGCCAAAAAGTGGCAATATGATGGGTATGTGGCTAATGACGTTTTTTAACCCAAAATTGATGAAATGAAAAGGGTTTTTAAAGGAGATTCTCAACTTTCCACCAATATAAATTATGCTTTACTTTGAATTTAATAAGTAATTATTATTCATTTTCTATTCAAATTATATGACTAAAGTCTTGATTGATAAGTGATTGAAAAAAATCCTATAGCTTTCAAACAATATCCACATTTTGAATCCAAAACATCCGTTCTATGCTTCACATACTGGCGGTTAAAAGAAAAATTTGAATTTCATGAACGACCATGTGTTAAAGATTGGTCGGAACTTGTCGCGGGTTTATATTTTTAAAAGTTCATAAATAAAAATCATAATTAAATTACTATTACTTGGAAAAAATTACAAAATAGCCATCACGATGGGACATGGAGTCACTCTACTTATATATATAAAATATTATAAAATATTATATGGGTTACACATTGTGGTTAGAGATTGAAGTCTAGGATAGACACTACTTATTTTTTTCAGCAAGAGGAATTTAAATACTCTTGCATGGAATTTTAAATTTTTACCAAATAGATTTTTTTAAAACAAACAATGGTTTGAGAAACTGCATTCAATTTCCTTCCACAGATTCTATTTTACATATTATTTTTGAGAATAATGCGCCAGATAACATTCAAATTTTTTAGATCAAGGTTGCCTAACTCTATTTTTTGAATTTTTGCCACTTAAGGGCCTGTTTTTTCCATGACGATCCTACACATACCCATGTATTGCTTATTAGGGATTGGGGACGTAAAGAGCTTATTTTCCTTATTTTTGATAATACACATAGATACGATGCAACCAAGGTATAAAAGACTAGGATGGCATTGTACCTAGTGAGATGGACTTTGACTCGACAATCAAATAGGAGTATCCCTATTCACACCCGACATATGAAACCTTGTTAGGATGTACTTTAGAGATTTCAAACATCTCAGACCAAAACATAAAGAGTTCAAAACCTCTTAATGCAATAGTCAATAAGATATCCAAAATGTCCTCCTTACAAGCCAAACAAAATTAGCATGACCAAGGTTATTTTACAAGAATATCCAGCAAGCGCAACAAAAGAAAAATGATCAATGCCCCAATCCTTTCTCTCTAAATCATTTTGATAGACATCCTTAAGAGGTCATTGGAATGAGCGTAATAAGATAAATCAACAAGGTAAATATCAAGTAAACAAACAAGCTAATGTTCTTCATACCTTTAGCCAAGACTAAACTACGGTGATGTCTGATGTTGATTTCCATTGTAGGAAGGATGCATCCTAGGACATGATTTTATCAAATGATTGTGAGATTAACATGATGATGGGCTATTGATACCAAGAGTTGACCAACTTGTTTACCTACTGACCTAGACTTGAGACCTTGACATTTGAGTTTTCACTTTTAATTTTCCATACTTGTTTTTTTATTGTTTCACCAAAGGTTGGGAGTGATGATCATTTATTATGAACGTATGTTTATTGCAGGTGATCATTGAAGTGGGATTGATAATTTTAGTTTTTTTGAATTTTTTTGTTATTTTTGAAATGTTTTGAGGTTGTTTTTGGTATTTTTGAGATATTTTACAAATGTTGTAATTTTCCAATTTTCCAATATTTTCATGTTTTCTGAGATTTTGACCAAGAACCTAACCTAAGGACCTATCCTAGGGGCCTTGGGGGTTGATCAAAGATTAGCCTTGCCTACGTTATACATGTAGAGACTACGTAGTTTGACTGACACAGACTCATTTATTGATGAGATATGAACATGTATGGATTGTCAGTTTATTATGATGGACACCTAAAGGACCTAACCTAGGGGCCTCGGGAGTTGATCGAAGATCAACCTTGCCTACATTATACACGTAGAAGCCTCATAGTTCAACATGATGACTCTATTTTTGACCTTTTCTATTTTTGATCCGTTTCGGGTTTTTGACATGTTTTGGATGTTTTTGGGTTTTCTAATTTTGTGGATTTTTTTTAGATTTTTTTATTTTATGGATGTTTTTGGATTTTTTTATTTTATAGATTTTTTTTAATTTTTTTATTTTATGGATGTTTTTAGATTTTTTGATTTTATGAAAGATTACAATAAGAATATACATGAATTTGATTCAATGTAGGTATAGGAACTTTCCCCTAACATGATGCAATAGACTACTCTAATATAGGCGGGACAAACTGACCTTAAGAATGTGGCAAGTAGTTCTAGGATTGGACATGATACCAACATAGGATCAAGCTATGATGCAGACATGGATGGGTGGTGGAAGGATCAATGGAATCTGATGGGGTGATAGGATGGAAAGTGATGGAAGGTGATGGGTGAATGATGCAAAACAAACCAAAGAGATCATGGTGCACATAAAGTGCTTATTTACACAGGGCACCTATTTTCTAGGTTTTCACCAAGGTACTTGCCCAAAGTGCCATTGCAGTGGTTTTTACAAAGGATGATTTTTTTCTTTACTATTTCAATCATTTTTTTGATTTTTTGATGATTTTTTATTATTTTTGTATTTTTGATTTATACCTTGCAAGCTAAGGCATAATTTTTTTTGAAATGGGAGCTATTTATGGGATCCTGTAGAGACTCACCTTTGAGTGTGGATAGTTGATATGCTCCTGATTTATAACTTGTAGTGATGACAAAGGGTCCCAAATAGTTGGGTTCAAATTTGTCCTTCTTGTCTGGATTTGGCACATTTTTTTTAATTTTCTTTCAACATGAGCTCTCTGACTTGAAATGACCGACTCTTGATCTTCTTATTATAGCTCCTTTTGAGGTGGTTCTAATAGACATGAAGATGGTTCAAAGCGTCCATGCACCACTCATTCAGTAGTTATAGCTCGTTCAACTGTGACACTTGATATTCTTTATCAGTAATGAGATTATGCAAGTATATTATTAAGGATGGGAGCTCGACCTCAATGGGAAGGATGGCTTCTAATCCGTAGACTAAGGAGAAGGGTATTGCACCTATAGGTGTGCAAATACTTGTTCAATAGGCTCATAAGGTAGAATTTAACTGTAGGTGCTAGTCACAACCAACTTTATTAACTATTTTCTTGAGGATTTTTAGGATGGTTTAATTAGAAGCCTCAACTTGGCCATTACTCTAGGGGTAGTATGGGGAGGAGAAGCAATGTTGGATATTGAATTTTTTGCATAAATCACAAAAATCCCAATTCTTAAAAGGTGTCCCATTATTTGAGATAAGGGCTTGTGGGACACCGTAATGAAAAATGAGGTAGTTCAGGATGAATTTGGATATCTGCTTCCCTATGATATAGGTCATTGGGATGGCCTCTACCCACTTTGTGAAGTATTTTGTGGTAATAATAATGAACTTGTGTTCATTGGATGAAGTGGGTGTGATTTTTCTGACTAGATCGAGCCCCCATTGTGAAAAGGGCCAAGGTGGTATAATTGGTTGGAGCTCTTGAGCTAGTGCATGTATGAGGTCCCCATGTTGGCATTGCAAACATTTTTGGACATAGTCATGAGCTTCTTTCTCCATCATATGCCAGTAGTACCCAATCCTCAACAGTTTCTTGGCCAATGTCATACCACTAGAATGTGAACCACAAATACTATCGTGTATGTTAGTTAAAGTAGTCAAAGCTTCCTCAAGGTTAAGGCATTGCAATAGGGTTCCCTCGATACTACTACGGTAAAGGGTATCACCTAAGATGACGAAATAGGATGACTTTTTGATAAAGGTTCTTTTGAGATTTGGGGTGATGTTAGTAGGGAGGACTCCTATTTTTAGGTAAGTGAATATGTCATGGTACCAAGGATCACCAAGACCAATGATTTCACACATGAACTCAAAATCTAGTATCTCAAAAGCTAGTATGAGAACTTGCTCTACTAGGAATTCATGTTTATGGACGTTGTGTGGAATATCTAGTAATGATCTGATTGTTGCCATAGTTTTAGCTACTATGTTGTTTACCCTTGGTATTTTCTCAAATGTGATGATGAATAATTTCTTGAGATCCTCCACCAATTTCTTGTATGAGGTAAGTTTGTCATCCTTTTTTTGATATTCATTGTTAACCTGGTTCATAATTAGCAAAGAGTCCCTATAAACCTTAAGTGTCATGATTTTCCAATGTACTACAATTCAGAGTCCTATGACAAGGGCCTCGTACTCGACAATAATGTTGGTGCATGGAAAAGACAACCTATATGATTTAGGAATACAATCCCCTTGAGGTGTGATGAAGAAGACTCCTGCTCTTGACCCATGTTGTGTGTATGATCCATCAAAATATACCTTCCAATGATCTACTGTACTAAGGTTGAAAATGGAATCATCTAGAAATTCTGATACCAATGGGTTCTCTAAATATATAGGTTCCTCTACTAGTTTATCTATAATTACCTATCCTTTGACAACTTTCTATTCTACATATTCAATGTCGTATTCTATTAAGATCATGACTCAATTAGCCATTTGTCCTATGAGTGTTGCTTTAGAGAGTAGATACTCGAGGGGGTCTATCTTGGTGATGAGCTTTATCTGATGAGCTAACATGTAGTGCCTGAATTTTTGTGCGAAAAACACTACCACGAGGCAAGCCTTCTCGATGAATGTTGAATTTAGCTCATGTCCCATCATGGTCCTACTGATATAGTAAATGGATCTCTCTTTCCCTGTTTCATCATGTTGAGCTAGGAGAGCACCAAGGGTTGCCAAGTTATAGCTAATATGTAGAGGATGAGTGGTTTATTCTAGATCGGTGGCATGAGGACTGGTGGTGTTAGCAAGTATTCCTTAATTTTATTGAATTCTTCATCACATTTATTGTCCCTCTTGTATGTTACCCCCTTGTGGAGTAGGTGAGAATATGGGATAACTTTATTTGCTAACTATGCTATGAACTTGCGAATGGATTGGAGCCTTCCCTATAAGCCCCTTAACTTCTTCAATGTTCGTGGCACTTCCATTTCAAGAATTTCTTTGACTTTTGTAGGGTCTATCTTGATTCCCCTCATTGATACAGTATACCCTATAAGCTTTCCTGATTGCACACCAAAGACACATTTCTTATGATCAAGTCATACTTTATATTCTTGAGTATGTCAAGAATAGAGCCTAGTGTTGCTATGTGGTCCTGATGCTTCCTTGATTTGGCTAGTATTTCATTCACATAGTCTTCTACAAATTTTTGGATCATGTCATAAAAAATAGTCATATCTCTTTGATATGTAGCTCCAACATTCTTTAACCCAAATGGCATCATGGTCCAATAGTAGGTGGCCAATGGACAAGTAAAGGCTATTTTGTGTTGGTCATCCTTGGCTATCATAATTTGATTGTATCCTAAAAACCTATCCATCAATGATAACATCTCATACCTTGCCCTTAGATCCATAATCATGACTATGTTGGGAAGAGGGAAATCATCCTTAGGGCATGCTTTGTTTAGGTCCCTAAAGTCAATGCAAATTCAGATGCCCCTAGTGGGCTTGGAAATAGTTACAAGATTGGAAACCCATTTAAGATAATCGATGGGTCGTATGAAGCTAACATCAAGGAGTTTCTGCAATTCAAGTTTGACCAATAATGTGATCTGTGGGTGTATCTTTCTCAATTTCTATCTTAC
>VDFB02044203.1:223772-281065 GCA_007258455.2 Sequoia sempervirens
TAATATAACTGGTACATGGAACAAAAATGCATAAATCTACTGATACAAAGCAATAGTATTCTTTCTAATTGAGAAAAGAAAGAACATGAACTTCAACTAATTTCAATTCAAAAGCACGAATGATAATAGAAAGGAAAAATATTATAGTAAATAACCTTACATGATTACTAAGAGATTGAGATTACAATGTTCCTTGAATCCGTTTAATTCATCTGAAACTTTATTCATCCGTTATTGTTGAAATTGAGGAGGAAAAATATCATCAGGGCACTTTTCTGCCCATCCACGGACTAACTAGTCCCTCGTGCCATTTGCTACTGAAAAGGCCCGACCCTTCACAGAGAAGTATTGGAAGGAAAAACTAATGTCATCTAAGACTGGTGTTTGACCCTACACATTCCCTAGTTGATCATACACTATCTAGACAACTCCTAACTAGTATGACCTCTGACTGGGTGCATATTTGGGACAAAGAAAACTAACTGACACTATCAGGTTGTAGCATCATCTTGGCCAAGGTTTTTAAATAGGAGAAACATGACACAGTGTAGTCATGTAGTCAAGTTTATCACCCCACTCAACAAGAAATCATATAAGGAATTGACCTTCATGTCTGTCTCTTATACTATTGCATACTGACTCATGAGGATATCCTTTAGTTACTAAGAAAAATGTTTTTAACTATTTTTCAGGAACACTACTTATTTCACAACCTTTTAAGCACTATTTAAGGATTCAATCTTTCATTGAAAGGACAACCGACCTCGTATTGCTTCTAGCTCCACATTCTTAGGTAATTTATAATTAAGAATTTTGTTTTTTGTTGGTTCAAGTTACTCATCTACGAGTACATTTAAATAGTCCCTGGTGTGCATGCAAGGAATGTACAAACATCATTCTTTATATTTCCTACTTTATCTTCTTTAAGAGACTTGCGACTGGGTGATATCAACCATAAATTTTTCTTTACCAATTCAGCAAGACTAGCACAAAAATTATGTAGCCTTTCAAATTGTAACCCTTATAAAAAATGACTTGATTCTTTTCTTAGTGAAGCATGGTGAGGTATAATGGACGACTACTTAAAAAAATAAGAGCAATTGATGGAAACTGAGAGAATTTGAATTTTTTCAAAGGCTTACATTAACTCATAAGGTCACAACCCATGGTTATGAAGGAAATTGACATATCTTTTATTATTTTCAAAATGCACGATCTCAAACCATTAAGAATGCTAGCACCAAGTCATGAGGGCAGTGAAAACTCTATTAGCTGATATCCAAGACCTATCACTTATGAATCGTGGCTTCTAGGGTGTGAAGAAAATGTCACAACTATTTCAAAAACTTGGCAAAAGCTTTCAATACAAACAAGAATACATTATCTCAGGTTACAAAAATAAAATGCTCTCTATTTTAGATTTTGAAAACATACATACATAGTGTATCGAGTCTTGGAAATACTTTCACACACACAACATTGTGTAGAAACTAGAAACATTTCCATAAACTTAGAAGGAAGATGACATGCCTGTGGGTAATCTTGACTCGATAAGAGAGTGTCTAGTTCAAATATCCGCACTAGTCAGCTTGACAATACACTCAGCTCATTTGTTTTTTTACTTCCAAGTTCTCCACAGATACTTGTTCAGTTGATACTTCTTAGCTCTCCATCTTCCTCCAAGTGGCTTCCTCATTTCCAAGAAATGGTTGAGAGAATGATCCCAAAAGAAAGCTCTCTAAAGAAGAAATAGTTCCCTTCAAGATACCTTCCCCCACATTTGAAAAAGGCCCGCCACCTTCTTGTCATCTCTCTCTCCATGATCATGAGGCTTTTTTACTTTTCAAAGAAAAACTAATGTTTTAATTCTTGATTTTCATTCCAAATTATTTTCTCGTGGTATAATATTTCCCAAGTATTTAACAAAAAGAACCCAGATTAGACACCAATATGAAAATTTTGGGCTTCCTATAACGTTTCTCCACAAAATGGTTCATTTCCATATTTTCATATAATATAATAATTACATTTGACACATTAATAGCAATTCTATCAATTTTTTATTTAATTACATGCTGGGAAGTATCGGTAAATATTGAGTTTATTTCTTTTATAAGGATAAATTATTTAAATACTTCCGAGAACCAATTAAATATTCACCAACTGTCACTCAAAATTTCAAGGTTCATTAAAGATTAATTTTAATTTTAAATTCAAAAGAAATACCAAGGTGATGCTACTCGACCACCAACGAAGGCTAGGTGATCCTAACTCCTAGGTTTGACCTTGGGGTTTACCTAAGCACTCAAAACTTGTGGTTGCACACCTACTCAAATGATAGTCACAACTTACAGATTAGGTTTCAAATGGCATTAGATTTCTCTTCCATTACTCCTCGTACCTAATGATACTTTTCCTCCCTCCTCAGAGGTGATATTTCTTGCAACCACTAGGTCAAACACAAGTAGTTAGTTTGATATCTCATTACATATTTTCATTTGCATCTATGTAAACATGAAAACATCTATCAAATGAACTTACTTAAACTAGTTATATATATATACATTGTATATCTCCATTCAACAAGCTAATTATCAATATATATATAGATATAGATATCCATGCTTGAGAATCGACATCGAGATACTAGGGAACAACATCAAAATAGCTAGGGCACAAGTGGGATGCAACACATATAATTTTTGATAATTGAAATAAGCAGAAAGATGAAAATAGTGAAGTTGATTCTTCTCATACAAAAAAATAAGATTGTCTCTTGTATTCCTAAAAGGTAGCTTAGCTACCAACTCTAGAAGTATTGATACAAGCTAGCATCTCATCTCCCAAAGATAAGAAGTAGCCACTAGTTGGTTTGAACCTTAGCTTACATACTCTACGATTAATCACCGAGTGGTCGAGTACTCTCCCTTTTTTGCTTGGGTGGGTACTCTCTGCTTTTACTTTCAACTCAAGATGCTTAAAAAAGTCATTTTTTTAAAAAACTTGTAGAAAACCCTCAAAGTACTCACGAGAAAACTTTTAATAGATGAAACGTGCTTTTTATGCACTTGTCACACGATTACAACACATTTTTAGTGCATTTTGGATGTGTGTATGTGTAAGACCCTATCCCTTGTGGCCTTGTTGATCCTATTAATTGTTGATGGTTTATATGCTATATTCTATGTTCTTTTATGTTGGATAGTAAACATGAGCAATGGTTGTTGCTACACCATGAAGATTTTCATATTCTTGATTAATCCTATCTAATGGTTGTTCTGAATTCTTGTGATAGTTAGATGAGTTCCATTCTTTGTCTACGTAAATATCAAGATGCCCAGTTAAATTGGTAATATTATTATGTATATTAAGTGGATCACATTATGTCAGGTGATTACATATCATAGATTTGATTGGGTGTGATTACATGAAGAAAATTATTGATATTCAATGTTACTTATAGTGGTATGCATTATAAGTTAAATATTCTACTAACATTAGTGGTGATATTTTGAGACAGTATTCACTCAATTGTTCCTTGACTCTATAACAGGTATCATATGAGTAAGGAGTGTTACTATGTAGATTAGTGGATCTAATTTTCTAGTTGATTGTTCTTCTTGGAATTTTTAATTCATAAGTCATTTGTTTTAATTATTATTAATCATGAGTAACATTGACACACTTTCTTGGTTGAGTAAATAGGTTAAAAAAATTGGTCAATATTGATAAGGCGGGGGGCGCGGTGGGGGGGAAGGGGGGGCTCACGTTGCTACTTCCTTTATTGTATCCTTGTGAAATATTAGTATTTTCATGGGAATGTGATTCAACCTTGTTTTGTATGGTATGGGTTGTGTATATGTGAGAGTTGTTTTATTAGTCCCTTGAGTTGTTTTATTAATATGATCACTTATTTTATGTTTTATGAAGTCCTTATGTGGTCTTAATTGTTTAAAAAGTTTCCTAGGTGATAGGATTATAGAGTAGGGGTATTTTTATTCCATAAAACCCCTTTAATAAAGTCTAAAACCCACTCAAATTACTCACTTATGAAAAGTGATGAAAATCAGAGTTGAAAGGATGGTTGGGAAGTTGAAAAGGAGGTTGTGTTTTCCCCTTCCATTTATTCTTTCTATTTGTGTGGAGGAGGGGGTTTTCTCTCTTTTTCTTTTTGGTTTTTTTTGATTCCATGTTTGGTTTTCATTCTTCATATGCGAGATCTTGCCACCTTTGTGAAGAGGAAGGAGCAATGAAAGAGAATGCTTGGAGAGATTTTTCCACAAGTTGGATAGAAAACTTTCTTGGCGAGGTCTACCCTTTTAGTTATCTATCTAAATTATCGATTTGTAGTGAGTTTGTTGGCATATTGGTATTGCTTATAAAAAATCTATGTGAAATTTGATGTTGAATTTCTTGTGTGGTTTCAAGTAGTGTGTTGGGGTTTTGTCTTCCACCTTGTTTGGTTTAATTTCATTTATACCCTTTTTGTGTGTTAAAATAAAGAAATATGAATGTAAGATGTTGCGATGTGCAAAGTATATAAAGTGCAAACTTGTCTAGGAACCCTTGTGATTAGTGGCTTTAATGTGTAAAGTTTAGTAATGTGGATGTTATATGTTACTCTTTGGTTGTGGATCCTATGTGAAAATTATTTCGTGGAAGTGCTATGTGACCCTAGTTTCGGGGGTGGATTGAATCTCAATCCTATGGTTTGTTGGAGAGCCCATTGGCCAATATTATTTTTTACTTCCTTGTGGATATTTGTATTTCAAGTACATATGTTGAAAAAGAAATATTATCTTGGGAATTTTAACCTATGAATTTCAAGAGAGAAACATATTGGTCTTGTGAGGGTTTGCAAAGTTATCAAGAACCTATGAATATTTTATCATTTAGAGTTCAATTATGGCTGAAGATTATACTATACTTGTTAAAATAGAATTGGGAGGATAAAGGTTAGTTGATTTTATCTTGGAGGATTATAGAATTCAAAGGATAAGATTAACTTAGAAAAATCCAAGTTTTGATGAGATATTTTGTGTATAGGAAGTTGTTATGTAAATGTTTAATATATACATTTTCCCAACTATGTTTAATTTTATTTGAGTAAATTATCTAATGTATATTCTAGGGTATTTATGTTGTATAAATAATCAATAAGAAGTATAGAAAACAATATCAAAGACTCATCTTATCCCACTTAATTAATTAATTGTTGAGATTACAATATTGTTGCTCCTATGCCAAACAATAATATGCTTAAAAGTAGTTTAACATATTTAATCATAAGAAATGTTACACATACTATTGTAATATATAATTTAATGAGTTTTCAATTATTAATCTCAAAAAACATATCCAAAAATTACATTAACCCAGATCACCAATTATGATTTATTAAGAAAACATTGACATCCTTATTCACAATAAAAAACTATCATAAAATAGTATTACAAATCTGTTCACACAGAATGAAAGATAAAGAGTTAGATAAAATTTAAAGGGTTTCTATAAATATGATATTTGTAGAACATATCAAAAAATCATAGAAACCCAGTAAACCTAATAAACCTTATGATTAAAAAATTATCATCTACTTTAAAACTAGAACAACAAATTGAGTGAAACCAAGTTAGGTGAAGACAAGATAAATTTGAAGGAACTCTTCATTTAGCAAGATAGAAAAATGAGTAAAATCCCTTACATGGATTCTTAAGTTAGTTTTTTTAAAATTAGTTTCTAGTTATCCATTAAGAGCCTTAATTGAATAGTGCTTAGAAATATTGGTTCCAAATTGTTGTTTTAATTTAATTTATTTTAGATTTGTGTCCTTGTTAGGGAGTAATAATTTATTCAGTATTATATATATAACTAATGATAATGTTAAGTGTGAAGTTGGTAATGCTATCTTTAATAAATAAATAGGGATAATATTAATTATCTAGATATTATGAGTGTTATAACCTTTAGAATGGGTATTTAATGGGGGGTGGTAAACTAATATAGAGTGTTGAAGATAGTATTATTATAATGTTAATACCCATAAGAATGGTAACAAATAAAGGTAGTCCTCATACTAATATGGATGTTCTCAAATATTATGTTACTGTGGAGATTTAATGCTAACCTTATCAATAATATGTTTCATGTTTGTGTGTCATTTAGATGAATACAAATGATCTTATCAATTATTGTAAAATTGGAACAATAATGTTTGATTTTAAAAACGAAAAAAAAATATTCGTTTGGAGTTTACAATACTTCATCATTATTTTTATTAATTCATAACATTAGACAAGTTTTAAATTTAGTAGTTTATCTATAATTATTCTATTTTATTACATACATCTCTTATTTAGTTACTTTGTAGAATTTTATTAGTTTAATCTTGGGGAGGAAATTACAAAGGTATCAGAACACCAGGTTGTGATGATTTAGGAGCTTTGGGGAAAAATATGGGAGAAAGAATGAGAATGGACATGAGAATACAACTTTGATTGCATTCCAGGCCATACAAGTTGAGTGAATCCTCGAACTAGTGAACAAAATATAAATGAGTATGTTAATCTGCTAAGTTACAAAGTTGAATTAAAGGTATTTAACTCTGAATCCCAACAAATTGATTTGCATCTTATATATTTGTATCCTTTTTGTCACTACAAGTATAATAGATAGTAATTCATAAATTGATAGATCTCCCTTTGATCACTAAGAAAAAATTTCATCTTGTTCTTCCTCAACTAATTGCTGATTTGAAATAATTTATTCATTTTCCTTAAAAATTTATTCAATTATAGCTTGTGCTTCAAATAATGATGTAGACTTATCGAATAGATATTCTTCTCCTTGTTTGATACTTCCCTGACTTGATCCTTTAATATGATTTCCTCTTCTACTATAGAAATAATGTGTGCTTTGCTACTAACATATCAATAGTTTCATTTTCTTGAGGAAATTTCAAAACTGTCTCTTCAAAGGATATTGTTGACCTTTACTTCAAATGAAAAATTGCGAGGTATTATACACTTTTATTAGAGTTGAGTCCTAGTAGATGTTTAAATTTTTGGAATAGTGCAAAATTCTTTAATTATAATTGCTTTTATAAGAAGCTGAAGAAACTCATTTTCGATTGAAGAATGATGTAGATTTTATTAAAGAAAAATCATAAGTTATCATGAAGAACTTGTTAAGGTTAAGTAGGATAATAATACATGTTGCAATATCCTCGATCAAATTATTATCAATTACTAGTTGTCAGTTTGATATTTGATGAGTTCCTTAATTATTTATTGATCTTATAATTTTGATTCAACCAATATTATATGAGAAAAGTAGGATATAGATGTTTGGGTGCAAATTATAACTATTAAAATTGGTGTAATTGTTTATCATTCATTTTCTCCTTTGCGTAAGAAATTTGACCTTTAAAGATTGATTTGATGGATAGTAGCCCCAACTAGTGGTAGCATTTGATATAAGAGTAGAAGATGTGGAATGTTGGTATATTTCATAATTAGTGACCAAAATTAGCATTCAAGAGCAAGTTTGAGTTCACAAGAATTCACAAGAGCATATAAGGGAAGATTATCAAGCTTTTTAAAGCAACATTCAAGCATAAATCATCATGTCAAAGACTTCATGCATCATGTTAAATTGTTTTTGAGCTAACAATTGTGATGTAGGATTTTATGATTCAATCAAGCACTTCATCCAAGATCTATCACCCTCAAGCAAGAGTCAAGATCTACATCCATTGGAGCCACTTCATACATTTTTGTAGCCTCTTATTGCTAGGGTTTGGTGAGTTGCAACATCTTTTTTTGTTCATTCAACATTCTCCATTCATATTTCATTCTATTTCAAGGTTTAATTACCAATAAGGGGTTTGACCAAGGCAAACCCCTATTCACTATCCCAACAACATTTTTTCCCTCTCATTTGTGTGTGATTTGTAGGTCTAGGTTGCAAATTTCCTAAGGAGCAATATTGGAGAAAAGTTGTCAAATCATTCAAAGTTGTCAAAGTTGTCATCAAGCCATGGAGAACATTGAAGATCGCCTATAGGTTGCAAATCAGGGTTTTAGATCCAGAAATCAATCTGGAAGGACAAATCAAATGGAGAAGAGCGGGATCAACCTTTAAAGCTTCAGAAAACCTAACTGAACTGATTCACCAATTCTAGCAAATGAGTCCCAGTTCTAGTCAAAATTTAGATTTTTGCAGATTCTTGTTCCCACACAAAAACCCATTTTTAGACTGATTCGCCAAGCTTGGAAAATGAGTCCCACTCAGTATTAGAGTCAAATTTTCTAGTGTTTTAGAGCTCCTTTCAATCATTTCTAGATTCTTAGGTGCACACATTCTTTTTTGTAGTTTTTTGTGTTGTTTCATTTACTTTTCTAGGTCATTTCATAGCTCATTGCATTCAATTAGGGTTTAGTGTTGCATCTTGCATTTCTTTTGTATTTCGAAGTCTAAAATTAGGCACGAATCCCTTATTATCTTATATTCAGCCCCTAGAATATCCCTCTTGCAATATCTCTTTCTCTTTTGCATTGAGATCTCAAGGGTTTGTTCTTGAGTGAATGTTCTAGTGAAAATTGTCCAAGTCCTAAACTCTAAGGAGGAATGCAAAAAAGAATTCCTCCTTTCAAATTTTTGGTTCTTGTGGAGTGTGCCTACCAAGGAGGATGAAAACAAAGATATTCAATTGAGTCCATGACTTTACACGAACCTCAATATCCTTTGTATATCTAAATATTTAGTTTGCATGCATGTTTGTGAGTGCTTGTTTATTTTGAAATACATGTACATTGAGGATTCACATGCACCTCAAACTGGGAGCAAAATATAATGGTAAAACTTGAATATCTAATGTCAATTTTCATTTATTTTTGGCCTCATTTTGAGGGAGTATCACTATGTGATTACATAGTAGCATGTGACACACTCTTGTACTAAGTTTGGCTCCTATGCAAATCCTTATGTACTTTCATTTATGCCTATATTCACACATTTGACCTTATCTCCACCTTAATTAAACTACATCTCCACACATTCGCATGACTGTTAACAATGATCCCCATACGTCTAAGCATTGGCTTGAAATCTATATTCTCCTATCTTAGACCATTTTCACTAAGTGGGATCAATCCCACATAACACAAATTTAACTTTAAAATTCAACTGACTCTAACTCTTTGAGAAATATTAAAAATGTGTGATAAATTTTGTGACTATCAAAGGCATGTTTATATAAGTATCATATAGTAAAATATAATATATATTTTTATAATGTAAACATTGCACTTATTATGTTGAACATTAAAAAAAAACAATTGAATTACAACAAAAGTTCAAACAAAACAGATCCATTGAATACAGACGATGAACATATCAATTTCCAAGTTTCTTATAAACAAAACGTTGAAAATTGTAATCTTATTTTTTACACATGACTGTGCAGATCGCTTGAAATTTTTTCATTAACAATATGGGTGCATTTTTATTGTCTTCATTAATGATCATCAATGGTGATGACCATGGTGTTTATGATGAGGTTGATACTTGTTGCTCTCATGGTGTTCATACACAACGTACCCCACTGCCCCAACGACAGCGACCCCAGCTATTTCTGCCTCCATTTTATGTCTCCCTGCATGCTCTGGATCCACCTTGCCCTCATGTCCTTCGTACTGTCAAAATCACATGTACACAATAATCATTTGAGATGATTTGTTTTGTCATTCTACCATAGATCATATACTCTGATCTTATGTCAAAAATATACATACAAATTTAGAAGTAATAGTCTTCTATAGTGAATAATTGAGCGTTATGGAAATGTTCATGTAAAAATTTGTTACACAATTTATACAAATTTTTTGATAAATCTAATTATTAGACTTACTAGGGCAAAGGAACCTGCTGCTAGAGCTCCCACCTTGGCCATATGCTCACAGTTCTTGTGCTTCTTTGCCTCTTCCTCTGCATATTGATATTGCATGCCCTCTAATGAAGGGTAAGGTGCTAGGAAATAAGCCACTAGCACTTGAGAATATGCCCCCGATGGTGGTAGTTGTGGAGCATATGGGTAAGCCCTTGGTGCTTGGAAATAAGCCCCTAGTGGCGGTGGAGGTGGGGGTTGTGCGTATGGCTAGCCCCCTTCTTGATAGCCTGGGGCATATGTGTAGCCCCCTTCTTCGTGGCCATGGTGGTGGTGGTGGTTGTGGTGGTGGCTCATCTCTTTCTTCTACTAGAAGCCTTTGTAAAATAGTAGGGTACCTCTGTAATGAATAGAATTGGCCAAGGAAAACTTTGTAATGAATAGAATTGGCTGAGGAAATGTAATGAAATGAATCTGAGATGAGTACGCATTTATAAGAAGAAAGAGATAGTTTTTCCCTTGGGACCCGGGTGGAGTAGTGTTCTCTTTATAGTTGAGATTGCTTGGGCTACAAACAATTTTGGGGAGGGCAGACTGTAATGTCCCCTTTTTATCTCGCTTCAGTATTTTATTGGATTAGCCTATCATTTGGTCCTCGTAGGCTTATGATGGTGATTAGAGGACTTTGAGTGGGAGTTAATTGGTTCTCAAATGCCAGCTCTTTGTGTTTTCTTATCCGGTATTTGGTGTTATTCAAGGTTTTTAGGCTCCATTAATATGCACTTACTATTCTTAGTAAGTCAATGGGATATTGATAGTAAGGCATTCAGATGGGAAAAGTGAGCAGTGGGTTAGCCGATTGTGAAGTTAGAATTAATAAATGTTGATTATTAATGGACTTATGATATTTTAATTATTATTAAAGTAATACTTTAATAATAATTAATTATTAAGATAAATATTAAATGATTTTATTGACTTTATTATAAAATTTTATTTAATTATACAAAGTCAAATTATAAAAGTACTTGATATGGCGCCCACTTGATTGATATTATAAAGTCACAATAAAAGCAAATGTATTTAATAATATTATAATGAAAAAAAGCACTTGGGAAATCGTGCAATTGGAGAAGAGGTATAAAAAGCATTTAAAAAGCTTTTGTCATTCATTATTCTACACATGAAATTATTTGGTTGCTTTAGCATTTGTAGAAGAAAACCAAGGTTTTCTGCAATCAAATCTTTGAGAAGATCCTTCTCTCAGATTTGTGCTTCCCATAGGTGTGAAAGATCACCCAAAGGATGCAATCACAGGTGGCTTCGCATCAGAAAATTTGGAGAGTTTACCTTCAGAATTTATAAGGGGTTTGAGGAGCTGATTATCAGATTATTGCTAGATCTATTATTGAAGACTTTTTTATTGCTGTAACAGTCATTATTAGCTGCCACGTGGGGTTCAAAAGGTCCCGTACATATCTGTTGTATGAGGCCGTACAACTCTTGGAAGGTGGCGTTTAGACTCTAAGCTGAAACGCCTAGTTTTTGATCAGTTTGTAGACTCCATTTGGGACGACTAGACCAGGATTTCACAACAGTAGCATTTCGAAGTTGGAGAAAGCAGTCATTCTAAGCTAGACGTCCAGACTGGGGTTTGTCAGTTGTTGTAATACATTTCCAAACTCTGTAAATATGCATTGCTTGGAGTACAGGTATGATTGTATTGTATTGGCATGAGAAATAATGATCTGATTTGAATATATATATTGTATTTGCAAAACTATGTTAAATCAGATTTGAGGTTGTTTCTTCAATTTTAGTTTTTCCTCTCCTTTGCAATTATATGTATTTTTTTATATTTCCTGGGAATATATCTCATTGAAACTCAAAACAAGTAAAAACTTTGAAAGAACAAACAAATCAATCAAGGAAAAAATTCAATTAGCAAGTGTCCACCTGGGGTGAGACATTTCAGCTAATGTGTGTAGCATAGTTAAATATTCATAGTTAGTAGATTTAGTAGCTTGGCCTTGAACAATTTCAAGTAGTTGAACAGTAGTCATATCATAAGTAAATATTTGTGAGGACCACTTTTAACATAAAATATATGCAATTTTGTTTTACAACAATAATGGTCAACTCATAGCAAATGGGATGAGCAATTTTCTATTGCATAGGAAAGATCTGTTTTCCACTTCCTAAAAAAAATAGATGTGTGTTATATTAATTAAAATACCACATCCAACGTATGGCTCAGTGTACTATAAGAGAGATAAGGTTGGGTGCAAGTCCTAAATGAATTTGGTGGAATAGGTACTCTTGGAGAGAAGTATTCTATTTTAGACAATATAATTGAAGATGATTATGGTTATTGTAAATTTAAGTATTTATTGTAAGGATCAAGGAGAAAGAGACCTTAGTCACAAATTTGTAATCATGTGTTTGTAAGCATACATACACTATTTCCTACAATGTAGTTGTAGATATCAGTATATACATTTCTTAACATAATATTCTCAAATGTAAGATAGGAGTAGACAATGCTCAAATAACTACAAGAGAACATTCCAATTAAATCATGTTGCTAAAAGTAAAAATAAAATAAAAGAGTCATCCAATCATGAAATTTACGCTAAAATTAGTAATCGACGGCTGACTGTAACCTGGAGACGATTGAAGTCATCGTGGCTGTTAATTTTCGCGCTCGTGTTTGATGTCAAATCTGACGGATTTCCATAAGCTGCAGGGTTGACAGAAAGTCAGGTTCAAATACGCCTCCGATGTTGACTTTGTTCAAGCAAAAGTTAGGAGACCTGCATTTGGCAAGGAAGGCAGGGCAGATATGGTAATACAAGGGATAAAGGTGGAGAGAGAGAAGCCATTGTGGTTCGATGTCTATATCAGACCGGCGTGCAAAGAAGAGGATGATGAATACGCAGGATCTTTTATTCACATTCGGCCTCGTCAAAAACGGAGCAAGGGCATCTGCCGTTCCTCTTTGAGATTAGAAATAAGTGACATACTCCATGATTTTGATTCGGAGCATCACAGAAGTGTTCTAGTTACGCTTGTACCCAAATTCAACACCGATCGGCTTCCCATTACAGCATAAAATATTTGTATACAACATTCTTAGATTCCATCAAGGCTAATATACCCTGCTTGTATAAATCTGAGTTTAACAGAAAAGAAGAGTAAAGATATTTTAGACAAATCTAATGCCTTTGCGTGGATTCGTGATTTATGTGTATATATCAGTTTTTACTGTAATATTTTTATAACAGCAGAGTGAATTGTTTCTGAATTGACAGGGAAGGCTGCAGAGTGGGAGAGAATTGCTGTGAAAAGGCTGTTTTCAGGCAAATCGAATAAGGTCATCGAGGTATTCGTAACATAAATAGAGCTTATCAATGGTGTCTCTCACCAGAATCTGCTTACATTACTTGGATTCTCTATGCTTGAAGATATGAAGCATATGCTCCACAACCTTTGCTACCATTCTCCCTGCCTATGCAAGAATGGGGGTTTTGGAACACGGTATGGACATCCATCAAGGCATAAAAGATGAATTTAGTCCGATGTTGTAGTTGCAATTGCCTGGTAGACATGTATACAAAATGTGGAAGCATAGACAAGGCACATGAAGTGTTTGACAAGATGCCTCAAACAGATGTGGTCTTGTGGACTGCAACGCTTGCAGGATATGCACAAAATGGACTCGTTGAAAAGGCTTTAGAAATTTGCAAGCAAATGCAATTGTCAGGTTTAAAGCCAAATTCCCTAACCTTTGCTAGCATCCTCCCTGCCCATGCCAAAATGGGAGCTTTGGAACAGGGTATGGACATCCTTCGAAGCATAGAAGATAGAGGAACTTTGTTCGATATTATGCTCGCAACTGCCCTAGTAGACATGCATGCAAAAAGTGGAAGCATTAACAGTGCACGTGAACTGTTTGACAAAATACCTGAAAAACATGTCATCTCATGGATTGAAATGATTGCAGGATATGCACAAAATTGATTTGTTGAAAACGATTTAGGAACTTTCAAGCAAATGCAATTGGCAGGTGTAAAGCCATATTCCGCAACCTTCGCCAGTATCCTCCCTGCCTGTGCCAAAATGGGAGCTTTGGAACAGGGTATGGACATCCTTCAAAGCATCAAGGAAGGAGGATTTTTTTTCAGATATCATAGTTCGAAATGCTTTGTAGACATGTAAGCAAAATGTGGAAGCATAGAAAAGGCACGAACTGTTTGACAGAATGCCTCAAAGAGAGGTTATCTCATTGAATGCAATGATTGCAGGATATGCACAAAATGGATTTTTTTAAAAGCTTCGGAAACTTTCAAGCAAATGCAATTGGCAGGTGTAAAGCCAGAATCCACAACTTTTTCCAGCGTTGTCCCTGCTTGTGCCAAAATAGGGCATTGGAAAAGGGTATAGAAGCATCCTTCAAAGCATCCAAAACAACCTAACAGCGTACAGGCTAGAAATAATGTTTCTTAATAATGAAAACCTGTTTTATTACTATACAGCTGCATGTTGCTTTTAAGAGAAGGAATTAACACTTGTCATATGACATTACAAATATCAATTTTTTTGGACATATTTGGAAGTGTCTTTCACGTCTAATGAAAAATGTCTCTCAAGTTATCTATTTATCGATACTAGTAAGAGTAACGACCCTAATGCCAATATTCTCTATCGAGGGATTTTTAGTTATATTGAAAGTGTGCTTTCTCTGTTACAAATAGATAAGTTGGAATATGACTCTTTTAACATGTTGATAAATTTTAATAATGTGTTTGGTCTGGAGAATGGACGTTAACCTCACAATCTGGTAGGGGTTCAAATGGCTGAGAATAAATAAAGCTATCGAAAGGATAAATATGGATCTACTGAAATTATAAAAAATTAAATTAAATGAAAGATGTTGATTATGATTGTGATTATAAACAATTTTTTTATTGTGCATGTAAAAATTGTGTTTCATTTTATTAAATGTATATTTTATTTGAATGTAGTTTTGATTGTAACAAGTCACTTATTGCAAAAATACAAATAATGGCAAAGATTTTTGTTGTTACATATCATAAAATTGAGAAAACATTTTCTTTATATTTAAACTTAAGCTTCTATTTAAACGAGTATTAGAGAGATCAACTAATTGTTGGAACATCAAGATTTTATGTCAAAAGTTCCTAGATCTAACTAATTCTACACTTGACATGTTTTGGTAAATGTCTCATTTTATGTTTGACTATCTTTAAGACTCTAAATGTGGAGATCTAAGAGAGGTTAGGATGTATAGACCTTTATTTCTTTCCCAATCCTGGCACAATGGTCAAGATATTTCCATAATTGATTTTTCGTTGAGATCATCACGATTGATTTTAACTTAGTTGCTTACATTGTTTTTTCACATTTCAAAGTCTCAACCATTTACATATTAAAGTAAACTATGGTTAGGGTGGTTAGTATGTTTTATTTATCTACCCTATGGTTTGATATGAACGATAGAGATTTAGGTATTTATTTATATGCTCTCAAATCAATGGTAGAATATTAATTTAATGCACTTTAGAAGTTTTAAATTAGTAGGCTATATCTCTATTTTCCTTGTATATATTTGTAGCTTATATTTTATAGATGAGAAAGTATTATTATACAATAATGAAGGAAGAAAAATCTAAATAATTTGCTTACTCTTCTCCTATAGTTTTGGGGTGAAGATAGTTTATATTGTATTGGGAATTTGATTGATAAGACTCATAGGGTCCCAAATCTCTTACAGCTTAACTCTTGTTCCATTTATGCTCAAATTTTTTGTGGACCTAGATCACTCCAAGACTATTTATTTGAAGAGGTTTAGTTCAAATAGGGTAATCATTTGTGAAAATAACAATTGAACTATGAAGGAACTGCTTTCTAGTGTAGATTATATTTTACTATTGGTAATATGCTTAAACTCCTATCCCTCTCTATTTATTTATATCTCCCTCTATCTATATTACTCAATCTATCTCCTTATCTCTCCTCTCTATCTCTTTCTATCCATATCTTTCTCTACCTATATCTCCCTATTTGAACCATCTTCTCTATCTTTAACTCTACCCATATATCTCTATCTCCTTATCTCTCCTCTCTATCTCTTTCTATCCATATCTTTCTCTACCTATATCTCCCTATTTGAACCATCTTCTCTATCTTTAACTCTACCCATATATCTCTATCTCCTTATCTCTATCTCTACCTCTCTCCCTTTCTCTTCCCATATATCTCCATCTCTCTTTCTCTTCACATATATCTCTATCTCCCCCTCTCTCCATCTCCCCTATTTCTCTCCCTCTCTTCATCTCTATTTGTCTATCTCTACTATATGTTTGTCTCTTTCTCTCCCTCTCCCCCCTCTCTAAATCTTCCTATATCTCTATCACTTTATCTCACCTCTACATCTATTTCTCTTTTTTTCTCTCTTTCCCTCCATATTTCTTCTTCCATCTATCCATCTATCTCTAACTCGTTATCTCTCTATCTTTCTCTACCCTAATATCACTCCCTCTCTCTACCTCTCTATAAATCACTTCATGTATATCTTTATTTTCTATCTCTCCCTCTCTCATTATTTCCCTATATATTTGTCTCTTCCATCTCTATCTATCCCTCTCTCCTCTCTCTATCTCTCCCTCTCCTTCTCCACCTCTATCTCCATGCCTATCTCTATCTTCTTGTCAATATATCTCCTTACCCACATCTCTCTCTCTCTCTCTCTCTCTCTCTCTCTCTCTCTCTCTCTCTCTCTCTCTCTCTCCCCTCCTCTCTCCCCTCCTCTATCTATTGCTCTTCATATCCCTATCTATCCCCCTCTCTCCCTCTCTCCCTATTCCAAACATACCATGAACTTATTGGTAATGGAGCCTAGTTATCTTTCTGATTCTACATATTTGTTTCAATCGTGTTTCAATCCATGTAATTAGATGCATAGTTGATTTAAAGCTAACACTTCTCTATTAAGATCTTTTTTTCACAAACAAAATCATTTTCGAAATGGCCAACCAATTCACCTCATGTACTACACAAATGTATGTCTATATATCTATATCTCTTTGTCTCTCTATTTCTATCTCTTTGTATTCTTCCATCTCTCCCTCTATCTCTATCTTGGTATTACTCCATCTCTCTCTACCCTTATACCTCTCCCTCTCTCTATATATCATTTCCTATCTCTATCTTTATCTTTATCTTTCTATCTATCCCTCTCTCATTCTCTCCTTCTACCTCCCTCTATATTTTTCTCTTCCATCTCTATCTATCTCTCTCTCCTCTCTTTATCTCTCCTCTCTCTTTATCTCTACATCTCCATCTTCCTCTCTATCTCTACCTCCTTACCCCTCTCTGTCTCTTCCCTACTCTCTCCCTATTAGAAACATAACATGAGCTTGTTAGTAATGGAGTGTAATGGAGCCTAATTATCTTTTTGATTTAGAAGGTTTTTCTAAGTCTTGTTTGGATCCTCCTAAGTGGATGCATGGTTTATTTGAAGCTATCACTTCTCTATTGAGATCTTTTAAAATAAACAACATAATTTGCTAAATACCTACCAAATGATCTCATGTACTGCACAAATGTATAAAAAAATAGACCAAATTTTTTCTTAGTTGACCTTCCTCTTCGACGTACCCATTGCACACCAAGGTGCAATTGCTAGTTTAGATTTTAACAATAATAAAAAAATCTTGATATAAGAAGTCATTTCAATATTTGACCATTATAATTAAGTATCAAAGGTTCCAAAACTAATTCTAAAGAATATTTCAAAAAAACTTAAAAATGTAGTTTCTTCTTGTCTTTATATTTCTACAATTATGAGTTGTTTAAATATCCTAATTTTAAAAAGGATTTAATTTATTGCATAACAAATACCAACTTATTAAAAAATAATATATATAAAATTAGTAAATAAAATGATATATCTTCTCATACCATTCATCAAATTACACTCTAGAACATAATAATTTTCAAACAAAACATAGATCCATTGAATAGGGAAGATGAACATAACAATCCAAGCTTCTCATGAACAAGACGCTGATAAAAGGAATCCTATTTTTACACACCACTGCACGGATCGCATGAAGAAAACTATTAACAATACGGTTGCACTTTTCTTATAGTCAATGATGATGGCGGCCGTGATGGTGATGACCATGGTGTTTATGGTGAGGCTCATACTTCTTCGCCTCATGGTGTTCATACACAGCGTACCCCGCTGCCCCGACGGCCACCACCCCAGCTATTTCTGCCTCCATTTTATGTCTACCTGCGTGTTTTGGATCCACTTTCACCTCATGCCTTTCGTGCTGCCAAAATTACACACATACAATTATTCCAGGATGATCTATTCTATTATGTTTCGATAGAATCATATAGTGATCTGAAATATTTACAAAATCATTTATATATTTTCAATTGTTAGACTTACCAAGGCAAAAGCACCTGCACCTAGAGCTCCCATCTCGGCCATATGTTCACGATGCTTGTGCTTCTTTGCCTCTTCCGAAGAGTAAGGCGCAGGGAAAGAAGCCCCCGGTGCTGGAAGATAAGCCCCTGGTGGCGGCGGCAGTGGCGAATATTGGCCATGGTGGTGATGGTGGTGGCCGTGGTGGTGGTGGTGGTTCATCTTTCTTCTGCTCAAAGCCTTTGTAACAAATTTGCAGAGTATCTCAAAATCCTGTAATGAATAGAATTGGGCAAGGGAAATTCTATAATGAATGGAATTGGGTAAGGGAAATTGTGTTATGAAATGAGTTGCGAGAAGTAGGTATTTAAAGAGAGAGAAATGGAGGCCGCGTTTCCTTGGTAATGAAGCAACGAACGATGAAAACGGCGCCGTGTCACGGGCGCGGTTTACCGACCCGTTTTGAATAAAGAAGCGTGACTGCAACTTCCCCGCAGTTGTACAATCTATTACACAATTTCTTAATTCCACGTCATACGTTGGCCCGCAAAGCGTAGATTGTGCTTTGGTCTGCGGGCGACTTCACTTTGCCCAGAACTTTCCGCCGGCCTTCATCAGATGTGCATTGCCAGGTTTCTATTATATTTGGTTTGGCCAGTGAAACATTTTACCGTTGAAAGCAACATTTCTTTAAAAAATTATATAATTTGTTTATATTAATGTTTTGGATGAGGATCTGTGATTCATCACCGAATGAGAGTAAAAAGATGATCTCTCATTCGTCACTGAATGAGTAAAAAGATAATGGGTCGCAAAGTGTTGATGTAAGCAAATTATATATGTTTTTTTTTTCCTAAGTTTTTAAAAAAGTTTTCTATATGTATTTATTATTTGTTTAAATTAAAAGATAGGTAGTATTATCTAATTTTGTTTGAACTTAAAATAAATAGTTAAATAAGTAATTATATCAAGACACGCATAAGAATAATAATTGACTTTCTAATTTTTTTTAGTCATATATATATTATTAACAATAGATTGTTTTATTGTTTATAATCTACTTCATCATATATCATTAGCATTTAAGATGGTTACATATTCGTTGTCTATGTAATTTATCATTTTTAGATTTGACTTTATAATGGAAAAAGAGATGTGTTTATATACAAGCTTCTACTACAACATGTAAATATTTTTAATATGAGATATGGTTTTAGTCAAATTAATTCCATAACTCTTAAATGACTATGCTATTCAATGGTTTTATTCTTTACCCCTAGTTCTTGTTGATACTTTGATGATTTAGCTATAATTTTCTTACAACATTTTCATATGTATATTGGTTTGAATAATTGTGAATAACTTGACTAGATGCTCTCAACAAAGAAATGGACCCATAAACAATTATATTATTCACTTCCAATATCTATGTGGTAAATTGAAGCATCAATTTGATGAGGATAAGCTATAAATTAAGTTTCATGAGGGATTGCTTCCACTCATAAAGAATAATGCTCATTTGAATAGTTGTCACTCTCTTATCTAGACATGCACATATTTAAAAAACCTAAATCCAAGCTCTTACCCTCTAATGCATTTAAATGTGACTCTTCATGTCAATTTTCTTACAATTTAAGTTTCAAAAAACAATTTTTTATTTTACAAGGTAAGGAAGTGAAGGAAAATATTAATCAAGATTCTAATACTACTGTTTTTCCTTCCTTAAAACAAAATACTCGTAGGAAGTTCACTAGATTACAAGAATCCTTGAATGATGTTATTTAAAACTTATTAAGTACTTGCTTTTTATTACATTCCTTTGGTACATCCATTAGATCCCAGTAAGGCACTTCCTAAAACTTATAATGATTAAGAATTTTGTAAATTTCATAGAGTTAAGGGTCATACCACACAATCATGAATGGGTCTCAAGCACAAGATACAAGATCTTATAGAAAATAACATGATCTACATGGAACATCTCTACACACTTTTGATTGTTATCTTTCTTTGAATGCAAATTCAAAATACTGTCTCAGTCACCTCATTCACACACTTATCTCTCCTTGCATGCAATCATATTCTTAATTCAATAAACAAAAAAAGGGTCTACATTGAAGTATGTATGGATTGAAGATCCTCAAACTCTACATACATCATAACTATTAACTGTCTTTGAATGCACACATAAAGTACTATATCAGTCACACTAAACAGGAAGGAGAAAATATATTTTGTGAGTGCATTCATACAAATTATATTTTGTCATTCAAATCCTTCTCATTATACACTATCTTCACAATTACACCAAAACTTATATTCTATCTTCATATATTGATCATCAATCTTCAGCTTGGCACCTTCATGGTGATCATTGATTAGAACAGTTACACACCAAAACTTACGCAAACACCTACCAAGTTAAAGCCATGGAAAATAGTTATTGGATAGTTTAAATAATAACCTTTGATCTCTATCTCCCACCAAGTTAATCTTTAAAAGACAACCACAAATATTATAAGGCGATATAATATGATTCTTTTACCTACTAGGCCGATAAGCCTTAGGTATAGGGGTCGGTAGGAAATGCATGTAAAACCCTTAGGTTGTCACTTAAGTGACTGTTCACCTAAGATAGTTGGTCAACATTCAATCAAAACATAAAGTGAAAACTTCATTTAAAACCTTCATAAAATATAAGCCCTACGTCTCCAAACATAAACCTTATATCTTAATAATAATTTATATCTGTATCACTACCTTCATCAATCATGCATACAAAATACTTCCACTAAATAATTGATTTATGAAAGATTACATGAATAAAAAGTAACTTGATCAAACAACTCACCATCTCTTCATGAATGAACAATAAATTTACTAACTCACACCTAATCACTTTGACTTAGTCATATTTATCCATCAACACCATGATAACACTATGAACACCATCATGTGAAGATAATCAATAGTGACTTCATCCTAAAGAAACTCTCAACACTGAAGTAAGACTGTGATAAATGAACCAAGAACACCTATTAAGCAATGAACTTGTATCTTTGTGATCAAGGACCTTTGACTTCACTTGCACCAACATTTACATTAGCCTTTTCTTTACATCAACACCATTGCTACCTTGCCAGCAATAAACATCACGAAGAATGAGACAACTCACATGAACACCATTATTGAAGCATCTTCTAAAGCAATGCTGAAGTAATCCTTTGAGGCCATCAAACATCAACATGAACTATGATGATTTTCTTCTTTGCATATGGCACCATGGCTCCTTAGGTTCCTTTGCACCAACACTAACATATTTGACATCAATGACAAACACTGCCAATGCCAACAGATAACATTATCTAGGATGATAATATAAAGGATGTACACGTTTCTATCAACCAATACAGCATACATACACATGATTTTGTGGGTGCAATTAAAATAAATGCTTCTTATTCTTCTCCCACTCCTTTGATTATAGTTTCCAATGAGAAGATACCACAAAACAATCATTATGGGTTATTGTATATCTTAGGAGAAATTCATGATCATGTTATTGGTGATATCTTGTTGACACAACAACCCAATATAACATATGTATAAAGGAGTTTTTAGAGCATAAACATTTAAAGCCAAATTCTTATGTTTAATCAAGAGTCTCTCTAAAGATAACAACAAGATTATTGATGCATACTTTAGGTTGTGTCGTCTTACTCCATAAATTCAAACCTAAAGAAGCACAAATATTAACCCCATGCTGTTCTTTCTTTGAATAAATTTTATATATTACTCGATAGATCATGGCTTGAACATTTGAAAGAAATTCCTTTAGTTGTACATCAATGCATATAATTTGTTCATGTAGGAAAATTTGCTAGCATTCCACAAATTTCATATGAGCCCATTATAGAGTTAAGTCATTTTACTTTAGATAATAATATTCCAGCATTGGAAATGAACCTCTATATGATGAAAAACTAGATCTTCAAAGGGTTTATTAAAATCGATTATTTACACAACGAGAATAAAAGAGGAGGATATAGAAAACAAATAATAAGGAGCCTCATAACGAACAAACTAGTCATGAATTGAAGCAAGAGACAAAATCAACTAAGTGACACAAAAAATAGAATTTCATAGTCAAAAGACTACTTGGATGCCAAAGAAAGGTGTTGTGGTGCACCAAATTCTAGCCTTTCCTTTTCAACTATAAATAAAGAAGCAAGAAATATGGGTCAAGAAAGAGATGCCTATTATACCACCAATGAATAATTTGTTTGTGCCAAGTACAAAGGATTATCAATAAGATGCATAATAGAAAAAGCAATTCAAGACAAGTAAAAGGATTTGATAAATGAAGAAAAATATGATGACATATGTTGGGATGATGATGATCCTTCAAAGTTTGTGCAATGAGACATGAGATTCTTATATACATATATTCCTCATTTTTATTTTGTTCTTTTTCTTATTGCTTTGGATTTTTTATTTACACCATGTTTGTTGTGTTTGACATACTCATTTCACCTTCTACATTATGTTTTATGCTTTCGTTCTCCCACTCGGGAGACATCTTACTCCCTTTTTCACTTGACATGTTCATTACTATGATCATTTACACCTTCTTTGTTTAATATTATGAACTTTGTGTTTGCATATACTTACCACTTTTTTTATTTCACTCTTATTGCTTTCTACTTTTAATGAACTTTATATGACTGTCATTTCCTATTGTATTTACTTTGATTCTTCTACTTATCCACCTGTTATTCTCATACTCACCTATTTACCCTCATATGTTCCATTTTGTATGATATGTATGAAATCTTGATTACATTCCTATGATACCTATGTTACCTTGTTTGTGAACCTATTCAAAACATTACGCATGCATAGATTCCTCTTATTCCTTAAGCTTATTGCTTACATCTCATATTACCATGTTGTGTCTCCATTGCCATTTCTTCCTACTACATGGGCGAGACACCATGCCTTCCCCCATGCCATTTATGTGTCTTCATTTTTTCTATCACGCTTCTAGAGCTATCTTATTTGATTAGGTGCATCTTGATTTCCCTACCTTTCATTGTTCTAACATTGCTTATCCTTTCATATTGAGGGCATTATTTCTTCACCTATATTCATCTTGCACATACATCCTTGATCATGTTCATACAATTGTCTTGCCACATTGGAGAGGCATACATAATCCCCTATCTTATTATGTGTGCTCACATATATTTTGTGTATTACAAGTTACATTGAGGACATTTTGCCTTCCTTATACCACTTATACTACACCTTTAGGGACATTTTCACCCTATAATTTACTTATAATGGAAGTTACTTTATACCATGATGATTATCTCTAGTCTATATGTTATTAAATTATTATTACTCGATATTTATCGACATGTTTATTACACAATGCTATCCATGATACTTACTTTACACACTTTATGTTCTTGCATGTGTACATATACTAAGTTTCATGTACTATTTTTCTCTCCTCTAATTCCTTGCATATGTATGCAAACAATTGGAAGGTGTATATATATTGTCACTTATATTCCTACATAGAAACACTTAACCATGGCCAGTGGACCTTGATCACATGATATGATAGTTCCTAATATATCAAATCACTTTAGTGCCACCACATTATGTAGTGCATTACCACACCACTTTCTCTACAAGGAAAATTTTCCTAACCCCACTGCTTATTCATTTTTCTTGTCAATTAACTTGCAAGTTTGTAATTTGTGTTTATTTCAATTGTGAGGAAAAGTTTATTGAATTGCACATCTTTCCTTTGATTTTAGGTTCTTGTGGAGTGTGCCTACCAAGGAGGATGAAGACAAAGATATTCAATTGAGTCCATGACTTTACACGAACCCCAATATCATTTGTATATCTAAATATTTAGTTTGTATGCATGTTTGTGAGTGCTTGTTTATTTTGAAATACATGTACATTGAGGATTCACATGCACCTCAAACTAGGAGCAAAATATAATGGTAAAACTTGAATATCCAATGTCAATTTTCATTTAGTTTCAAGACCTCATTTTGAGGGAATATCACTATGTGATTACATAGCAACATATGACATACTCTTGTGCTAAGTTTGGTTCCTTTGCAAATCCTTATGTACCTTCATTTATGCCCATATTCACACATTTGACCTTATCTCCACCTTAATTAAACTAAACTACATCTCCACACATTCACATGACTGTTAACATTGATCCCCATACGTCTAATCATTAGCTTGAAATCTATATTCTCCTATCTTAGATCATTTTCACTAAGTGGGACCAATCCCACATAACACAAATTTAACTTTAAAATTCAACTGACTCCAACTCTTTGAGAAATATTAAAAATGTGTGATGCAATTTTGCGACTATCAAAGGCACGTTCATGTAAGTATCATTTAGTAAAATATAAAATATATTTTTATAATGTAAACATTGCACTCATTACGTTTAACATTAAAAAAAACAATTGAATTACAGCAAAAGTTCAAACAAAACAGATCCATTGAATACGGATGATAAACATATCAATCCAAGCTTCTTATAAACAACACGTTGAAAATTGTAATCTTATTTTTAACACACGACTGTGCAGATCGCGTGAATTTTTTTATTAACATTATGGGTGCATTTTTATTGTCTTCATTGATGATCATCAATGGTGATGACCATGGTGTTTATGATGAGGCTGATACTTGTTGCTCTCATGGTGTTCATACACAGCGTAGCCCACTGCCCCAACGGCAGCGGCCCCAGCTATTTCTGCCTCCATTTTATGTCTCCCTGCGTGCTCTGGATCCACCTTGGCCTCATGTCCTTCGTACTGTCAAAATCACACATACTTAACAATCATTTCAGATGATTTGTTTTCTCATTCTACCATAGATCATATACTGTGATCTATGCCAAAAATATACATACAGTTTTTCAAATATACATACAGATTTCGAAGTAATAGTTTTCTATAGTGAATAACTGAGCGTTATGGAAATGTTCATGTAAAAATCTGTCACACAATTTATACGAAAAGTTTTATAAATCTAATTATTAGACTTACCAAGGCAAAAGCACCTGCTGCTAGAGCTCCCACCTCGGCCATATGCTCACGGTTCTTGTGCTTCTTTGCCTCTTCCTCTGCATATTGATATTGCAGGCCCTCCGATGAAGGGTAAGGCGCTGGGAAATAAACCCCTTGCACTTGAGAATATGCCACCGGTGGTGGTAGTTGTGGAGCATATGGGTAAGCCCCTGGTGCTTCAGGATAAGCCCCTGGTGGCGGTGGAGGTGGGGGTTGCGCATATGGGTAGCCCCCTTCTTGATAGCCTGGGGCGTATGGGTAACCCCCTTCTTGGTGGCCATGGTGGTGGTGATGGTGGTGGTGGCTCATCTTTTTCTTCTACCAGAAGCCTTCGTAAAAAAAACAGAGTGCCTCTGTAATGAATAGAATAGACCAAGGAAAACTCTGTAATCAATAGAATTGGCCGAGCAAATGTAATGAAATGAGTCTGAGATGAGTACGCATTTATAAGAAGAGAGTGGGAAAAATTTGGCGTAAATGTAGGCTGAGTTTACTTGTTAATGAAGTGGCCAATGATATGTAGTCGTCTTCAATTAAAATGTAGAGTGCGACCTCCCCTGCATTTGTACAATCTAAACCGGTAATACTGGTTAACAGGAAGCGAGAGAAACGTAGGCCGCGTCGCTAACAGCAAAAATGGTACCGTGTCCCGGGCGCGGTTTATCTACTCGTCTTGAATTAAAAATGGAGCGTGCAAAGTCCATGTGGTTGTACAATCTAGACCGGTAGTACATGGTATTTCACAATTCCGCGTCACTTCGGTAAGAATTTTATGTGGCTTACATCAGATGTGCGTTGCTTTCTAGTATATCTGGTTTACCTGATGCAACGTTTATTATTGAGAGAAACGTTTCTAAAAGAAATTGTGTATAATTATTTTTATTATGTTTTGGATCAGGATTGTGATCCATCATAGAATGAGAGTAAACAGATATGGCATACATTTATATAAGTTTTTTTTTTTACTTTAGTATAACATTTATTGTGTTAAGTTTTTTTTTTAATTAGTTTATGGGTTAAGCAAAAATAAAGATTGAAATCGATGTAGTTTTTTGCTGAGCAAAATATTGAAATTATTAGAATGTGGAGTTTGAGAAGTTAATTCAAAATTAAAATCATACCAACATGGTCTTCAGATATACAACATGCTTGACTATACATGTCACTTATCATCACTAGCTTGAACTTAGAGAGGGCAATAAATCAACCTTTATTATTGGATGAGTGTAAACAAGTAATTGTTTTTCACTTTCATCGTGAAAGGATTTTTCAAGTGTATAATTGCAAAATATAAACTACTGGCAAGAGAATTGACAATTCATAAATAAATTAAAAATGTGTTATTAATCATTGATTATTTTGAAAATAAGAATCTATTATTGGTGTTTACCATATTAAAAAAGCCTATTTAGTTGCACCTTCAATATTTATAATGAATCTCTTCTTCTTGGGTGGACAGACTTGTCGCCAATGGTATATAGGCGATTGAAGTTGGAATCCACTAGGCTATGGTAGGTTCACTACTTATGGAAGCTTTGGGATGGAGGATGGACCCATAGTGTAGTATGGGATGCATTGAATCCCCTTCCCAGTTGTTAGACTATATACTTGGTCTTGTTGGGTTTAGGATGGACTCGCGATGTAGTATGGGATGCACTGAATCCTCTACCTAGTTATTCGATGGTGTAGAAAACTAGTGGAAAAGATGGGACCCACAATGTAGTGTGCAATGCACCGACATTCTTTTCTATCTATTATGCATTATGGAATGTGTTAGTCATCCATTGTGATGTATCAGTCAATCATTGTGTATATGTGATGTGTGTTGGAGCTAATTGTTACATGGTACTTGTGATGTACATATGAGTTATGCACCATTGTACTTATGATGTGTTGGAGCTAATCACTGTGTATTTGTGATGTATGCTAGAGCCAATCATTAATGTAATTATGATATGCATATGAGTCAATCATTGTTGTATTTGTGATGTGTATGAGCTAGTTAGCTTATGTATATGGAGGTATGCTCGTAACAATCATTCTGTATGATCTTTGGAATTATGGTATGACATGCCCCTTGTGAATATTATGAATATTTGTACACTAATGCTTGGTAATTTTTGTTATGGACCCAACACTTGATGGAAAAGTTATTATCATTATATTATAATTGGCTAAGTTAATAGCTTACATGTACTTAATTAATAGGCATGGGTTAAAAGTGAGATTAGAAATCTCATGCAAGAGGAAATAATGAACTCCTTCTAACATTGGAGGGTGAACTACGAAGCCTTTGATTTCCCATGAGGGGATACATAGATAGGGTCATCATGAACCCTCAAGGCTTATGTTGTAGGATTAAGAAAGACCTTAACCTTGGGACCTTACCACTCTTTGTACAAGCATATAATTGGTGATGATGGGTTGATGCCACCATGGGAAATGGAGAAGTATTGAAGTTAGCACTATTAAGCTACATGGAAAGTGGTCAATCATTGGAGTTGGTAGTTGTTGTGAACAAAAAAAAAATTGTAGTGCGCGAGGGGTAGATTTTATAGACCCTAACATTTTTTAAGGCCTATACAATTTTATATGTTCCTTGCAACCATTTTTTGATTGTTAGCCTTAGAGTCAAAGGATGGATAATGTGGCAGTGTAATAGTGCAAAAGATATATCATTTTTATCTTGTGTGCAATATTGTTGATTATCTACGACTTGGTTAGTTGCATCAAAATGGATGAGAACACTCTTTAGAAATTTGGGGTACAATATACTTCCATCTTCAAGAAATCATAAAATTATTAGCGTTGTTTCCACAATAGTGATCGATTATGAGCATATAATTTTCATTTCCGTCATTGAGATGAATGCACCTAGATTTCACTTTATGAGTAGTCAATGACATGCTATAAAATATCTTTAATATGTTAAACTTAGTCTACATTAGAAAATATTATGGTCACATTAATCTGGGGTAAACCAAATAGATAATATATATCACTAAAGTACTCTTTGATGATTGATGATTGACACTCCTCTATGCATGCAGGTCTCTAAGTGTAATTCTTTGCACTGCTTGTGGCACTCTGTTGTTGACAATTGGATTTTCATTGACCTTCCATCCATCTTCCACATTTTCTCCAGGCTTTAGTTGTTCATTATTATTCTCCAATATCTTGTATTCAATCTAAGGTTTTATACAATTATCATAATTTTCAACTCAAATTTTTCTCCTTTATCCAACATACATTATTTATACCACTTTAGCTTGTGATTGATTTCCACACAAGATTCTACTGAACTAGGGTAACCAAATCCAATTAAATCCAATCAAAATAGGAACCCCCTTCTATTTTGGTTGGCGTGCCACCTATCACCTATACACTTGGCAGCCACATAACCACAACATTTGATAAAATATGTATTAGAGCTTAATTTGATTTTTCTAACTAATGTTTATTATTTATACCATGGTTCTTGTTAGAATTATGAATAATACAATATGTAAGATTAAAAAATGAACAAAGACACCTTCCATCTAAGATATTTACAAAATAAAGATTTGTTATTCCTCAACAAGAAAAACTTACAGAACAAAAAGCTTCCATGAATCTCTAGAGAGATTATGAGATTTGGTATAGAGTGAGATAATACGATGAAGAGTGAGTGCTTTATAAGAGAAATCCTAAATGATAAAGGGATCAAATCATGAAAATATCAACATCTCATTCAATGAGATATAATGATCTAATAATAACTCAACTAATAAAAGAATAAAAGCAATCCTAAGTTTAGCTTAAGTGCATGAAATGAATTAGACTAATAATCAATTAAAGACTAATTAATTATTAGCTAATGCATGATTATTGTAACACCCCCCTTAAGATAAACTTAGAATTTCTTTGATACCATGTTAAATTGTGAATAACACAAGACATAGGTCAAACAACGAAAACAAACACCTTCCATGCAAGAGATTTGCAAAACAAAGACTTTTTATCCAACAAGAAAAAATTACAAAATAAAAAGCTTCAGTGAATCTCCAAAGAGATCATGAGATCTGGTCTAGAGTGAGATCTTACAATGAAGGGTGAGTGCTTTATATTAGCAACCCTAAATGATAAATGGATTAGATCATGGCAAGTGTCAACATCTCATGTAATGAGATAAAATGATCTAATAATAGCTCAACTAATAAAATAATAAAAGTACTCCTAAGTTTATATTAAGTGCATGAAATGAATCAGACTAATAATCAACTAAATATTAATTAATTATTAGCTAACATGATTACTCTAATAGTTCTATCATAATTTAATATTTAAACCTTACTTGAATTATCTAAGTTGAATACATAAGACTTAAATTAATTCAATATGCATTTATAATTGTGTGAACTCTAGAAAAATTAAATCTTCGATTGAACACCTTTTTATTTTTAAAATTATTGCTACACAATTTATTTTTACTTGGAAACTTTATTTTTGGCATATCGAGTGTTATATTCCAAATCAACAAGAAGAGTCATTGAAAGTGATATGTGTATAGTATTTTTAAGTTTTATCTTAAAGGAACATTTTAAGGAATATTTTTATTTGTGTTAATTATTTAAAGACCTTTGCCTCCCCTATTTTATTGGCCTTTTTGTTTGCTTCCAACTATATGACAATTGTAGTGCCTTATATTGTCTCTTTACATTCTAGATAGATGTTCCAGAATGAATGTATAGCACATTCAATTATTTTCCAAGCATTTTACTCATGTGCATACATCTTGATGAAACCCTTATTTGATCTCAATCAAATTTGCAATGTCCAAAGATAAAAGTATGTTCCAAACCCACTGAATGCTATCTCAACCAATTTGACTGATGCCCAAAACAGGGACGACAAAAATTTCAACAAACAATGCCATATTTAAAGAACCTAGAACAAGGCAATAAAAATCATTGCCTACACACTTTCCTCACATAAGCGATGGGGAACAAGTTTATTAATCAGTAGAGCATCAAAACAAAATTAGATCACACAAACTAGATAGGAAAGTTCATAGATTAGTTGCATATTTTATCAAATAAAATTGATTAAAAATCAAATTAATTCACAAAGGATTCAATTTCCTTCTTTACTTGACTGATTTCTCCTAATCAGTCTACTCCATCTACCTTCTCCAAGATCTAAATTGACTTTCTCTAAATAGAAACCCTATCGGCCTCTCCAAGACTTCACATGGGAAGAACCTTCTATCCCCAAACTCTGATGTTTCCCTCTTTCCATTGCTATTGGCTCTAGCTTCTCACTTATTTGTTATACAAGCAGACCCTTCAACATTTAAAGTGCATCCCTTCACTGGAAAGCAACTCTTCACACACCAACTGTTCCACACTAATAATCTAATAGAGGCATTGCACAAATATTCTAACTCAATTTTCAACCATCCACACTCTTCTCATGGGCTGATAACTTATTTTTTTGTCATTAGCAGTTCAGGTTCCATTTCTAATGCAAAAATCATCGCCCTTTCTTTCCCAAGTCAATTGCTCTTCTCTCCAAAAATGTATCCTTTCCTTCCTTCTCTTGCTTAGTGTAATTTCCTTATGCAATCTGAAGGACCAATTCAAATATTTCTGCCCCATACACACTCACCATGTGTCCAGGCTATTAGAAACAAGAATCAATCAAAAAGGAAAACCAAAATATCAAAACCCAAAAATGAAATAGCAAGCAGCCCAAAATTTGTCTGATGCCCCTGCATTAAGCTCCCCAAGAGACAAAAGAAACATGTGCTCCTGCACGTGAAGTCATCAACTAGAATTCATTTCTCTAAAATTTATTTTTCTTTCACATCTTCCAACACCTCTCTGGAACAACTGCCATGCGTTCAATTTGTGTTCGTTTGTTTTCCTTTTTCTTATTATATCTTCTCCTTCTTATTTCCTTTTCATCTACGATCATCCAAAATAGATTCTCACGTTTATATATATCACTGTCACTATTGGTTTCCACATCCTTTTCAACTTCTTGTTTTAAACTCTTCCCTTCAACAATTTTTAAACTCTTTCGTTCAACAATTTCATTCAAATATTCAAAAGCATCATAATTTAAATCATCCACATCAACTTGCTTATGTTTCACCTTGCATGTGTTCTCCTCAAGTTTCTTCCAAGCTGTTCTTGAAGGTAGGTCATTCTTCTTTTCCTTTTCCATAGCAATAGCTTCTTTATCATCAGCTATCAACTTCATCTTAGTATCCTTTGTTGTCACATTTGTCTTCATACCTTTACTAGTGAGCTTCTCCATCCACTCTTATCCTATTGCCAAAAATTATGCCCACAAATCTTTGGCACTTGTTGCACCTTCTTCAAATTCCCTTGTTAATTTCTTCACCATTCATTTCTTTTTCTTCCACCACTGCTCTAACATCTACTTTTTGCACTGCTTATCCTCTCCATTCCTTCTTGTGTTTCCTTATGTTCTCCTCAATGAGAAATTTCTTCACCTCTTCCGATGCATGTTGCTAGGCAACCATATTCTGCCCTCTTATTTTTTGAACAAACATTTGCACAGGCCACTTCAACTTCTTTTTCAATAACCAACACCAGCCATATTCTTGGCTTCTTTCCTCAAGCCACTGCTTACGCTTCTCCAAATCTCTTCTCAACTCTTCCATTTCTTTCTCCTGTTCTAAATTATGCTTCTTCACATTCTTTTTCATTTCATTGTTTTTTCCAAGGCTTTCTTTGATGGCATACTGTTGCATCTTGTGTTCTTTATGCTTAGCTTCTTGATACCTCACCTAGGGATTTTCTCCTTTTCCTTTGCCTAGTCTCTTGGTACCCAGGTTCTTCTTCTTAACTTGTCAAAAATTTCACATACACATACTTTTCCAAAAATCCCATGAGCACAACCAACTTCCTCTTCCTAGACCTTGTAGGCTTCGATACCAAATTGATGAATACCTTATTTGATCTCAATCAAATCTACAATTTCCAAAGAAAAAAGTTTGTGCCAAACCCACTAAATTCTATCTCAACCAATTTGACCGATGCCCAAAACAAGGGAGATAGAAACTTCAACAAACAATGTCATATTGAAAGAACCCAGAACAAGGCAATAAAAATCATTGTCTACACACTTTCCTCACATAAGCGATGTGGAACAAGTTTATTAATCAGTATAGCATGAAAATAAAATTAGATCACACAAACCAGATATGAAAAGTTCATAGATTAATTACATATTTGATCAAACAAAACTGGTTACAAAACAAATCGATTCATAAAGGATTCAATTTCCTTCTTTACTTGACTAATTTCTCCCAATCGGTCTGCTCCCTTTGCCTTCTCCAAGATTTGAATCGACTTTCTCTAAATAGAAACCTTATTGGCCTCTCTAAGACTTCACATAGGCAGGATCTTCTATCCCCAAACTGTGACATTTCCCTCTTTCCATCACTATTGGTTCCAACTTCTCACTTATTCGTTATACAGGAAGACCCTTTAACATTTAAAGTGCATCCCTTCATTGGAAAGCAACTCTTCACACACCAACTATTCCACACTAATAATCTAATAGAGGCATTGCACAAATATTCTAACTCAATTTTCAATCGTCCACACTCTTCTCACAAGCTGATAACTTCTTTTTTCTTTCATTAGCAGTTTGGGTTCTATTTTCAATGCAAAAAATATCACCCTTTCTTGCCCAAGCCGATCATTCTTCTCTCCAAAAATGGTTATCCCTGCCTTCCTTCTCTTGCTTGGTGTAACTTCCTTGTGCAATTCGAAGGACCAATTCAAATCTTGCTGCCCCATACACACTCGCCACGTGTCTAGGCTAAAAGAAACAAGAATCAATCAAAAAGGAAAACCAAAATATCAAAACCGAAAACCAAAATAGCAAGCAACCCAAAATTTGTCCGATGTCCCTGCATCACATCTTTAGGCATGAAACCATATTTAAAAAAAACTAAATCTCTTATTGAACAATTTTTTTTTTCTTTTTATTTTTTAATTATTATTGTACTATAATTTGTGTACATGATGTATAATTTGTGACAAATTTTTTTGAATTCAACTTTATCATAACTTTCTTTTCAAAATTTTGATATTTATGTCTTCTATTAGTGTATTAGAAAATTAACTATCGAATGAAATTCCTTCATAAATTGGATATATTAGTGTATAGGTTTTAATATCTATGCATAACCTTGAGAACACGAAGGATACGATCCTCCTTCATCTAGGGGAAAGTGAGATCTTAGGTCATCACCGATCATGCTTTCTATTTGGTCAATTGTGAACTTATTTTAAATAAATGTGAACTTGAAATAAAACTAGTAAATGCTCTTTACCAATTAAAAAAGGTGACAATGCCTAGTAGATCAAATTTACAACTATTTCCCAAATCTAATTTTCAAATATACATATTTTTGTAATTAGTCAATAGGTTATATTAAATGTGTTGGGTCTTAGCCGAAAATAAGTCTTAAATCTAAAAACAATTTTTAAGTTATTATTAAATAATTTTCATGTCACTAGAAACTTGTGACCTTTTAATATGCAAGGTAATAAAAATTCAATGCTAGTCATTTTGTATGGTACAAGTTTTCTAGATTGTGCATATTGAATATAAAATTATATCCTATCTTTGATTAAAATCAATTGGAACATATATCTATCAAATATTAGCTTTAAGTCCCAGGAACCTGGTTTTTCTTTATTTCTCTCTCCAAATTATCCTTGATCTATTTGGCTTTCATCCACTGTCATTAGATAGGGTATAAAGAAAACTTTGAAGCAGAGTATCTTAGCTATGTATTTTCTCTAAGTGCATACTACTTTTTTCACATGCTCATATGTTGTAATACATGTTTGAAGCATAAGTATGATGTTGCGACCCCATCAAGTTTGAACCAAAACCAACATATCATTCCTCCTGTAAAACTTATGTATCTCTTTCTCAAGGAAGCCCTCGTTGCCCTCAAATGGGGGCATAAGCATAGCATGGCTTCTTATCTAACCTACTCAAATACTTTTATTTGCATGTAAGGTTAGTGTGGCTTAATGTGAATATTTCTACATGAGTTCAAGTAAAGGTTGTTCAAGATTATGTACTTGGTCAGGATAGGTAAGGCGATGGTTCAATGTAGATCATGTGACAAGTTTTTCTTAGTTGATTCTATAGAAAAAACATGGAGTCATGACATTTAATAATATTATGTATGTAAATTATGAATTCATATCATAGAAAATGATTTTTTCAGAATATATTATTCACTAGTAACCATTTTCCAGAAATCATTTGGAAAGTCATGGTTACAAATACATAATAGAAGGTCAATTTTCCATATTTTTCATTTTTCCCAATAATCCCTAAAGATTTAATCAAAACATCTATAAATTTTACCTCTCTTTCCCTTAATTTTTTTCCATTCGTAAACAAAAAAAAATTGAAAGCATCTTTTGTAAATTAAAGAAAAACATCCTTTGATTTAGAAAATTTTAAGAAGCGTCTCTTGATTAAGAAAAAAATACAAATTTTATGAGGATATTTCTAGACATTGAAAATTCACGTATTTTTTTAATCATTCAGATGATGAAACATATTTCTAGTGCCTTCCTCTCTATATAAAATTTCATGTTGATCAATTCAATAGGTTGCAATTTTTGAGTTGGAGTTTGGATATTTGCCTTTCCTTTTTAATCTTTAGATTACATCAAATTTCCCACACTAAATGTAGGAATGGTAGCCCTCCACATCATATTGTATTCTAAGAAAACATGTTTTTGGTGAAAATATACATATAATTGAGTTATAGTGGTCCTTAACTTGAAAGCACTAGCTATTAAGAATTCAAAAAAAATGTAATATTTGATTAAATTAGTGGATATTCAACACTGTTACTTTATTAGTTACTTAATCATAGAAATTTTCAACACTTGTAATATAACCAACCAAAGAAAGCTAATGAAATTATAGGTGGTGTTATATTGAGATATTTTTTAGTTGTTTCTTTTAATTTGAATGAATGTAATATATAGTTAATGTGTGTAGCATAGTTAAATTTTCATAGTTAAAGTAGATTTAGTAGCTTGGCCTTGAACAATTTCAAGTAGTTGAGCAATAGTCATATCATAAGTAAATATTTGTGAGGACCACTTTTAACATAAAATATAGGAAATTTTGTATTACAACAATAATGGTCAACTCATAGCAAATGGAATGAGCAGTTTTCTATATTACATAGGAAAGCTCCATTTTCCACTTCCTAAAAGAAATGGATGTGTTATATTAATTAAAATACCACATCCAATGTTTGGCTTAGTGTACTATAAGAGATAAGGTCGGGTGCAAGTCCTAAATGAATTTTGTGGAATAGCTACTCTTGGAGAGAAGGGGTGTGCAAGAAGTAATCCATTATTTTGCCAAAAAGTGGAAGTGTTTTACCTAATTTTCAGAATTTATCACATTTGACCTTAAAATTTGAAGCACTTAGAGATAGAATCTTAAAAAAGGTCACTGATCATAAAATGTATTACTCATGTAATTTATTTTAATACCCAGATGATATAAATTGGTTTTCAACAAGCGTTTCTAAAAACCACTGTTTAAAAGTCACTTTTGGATTTACCATACCATGCTACGTCATCCATATTTTGACCTAAATAATCGTAGTTTTCTAAATCCTTTTGGGAAAATATTTGTAACTCCACAGGCTGTGTTTTTCAATATTTCTTGTAATTTTTATTGAATTATTTTTGTTATTTTTTGTGGCCATACTTGTTGTTTTTGAAAAATTGTCATGCGTCATGCATGAAGATGACCCTAAACTTATCATTTTTGACTTTTTTTCAAATTGAAAATTGAAGTACATTTTTGAAAAATATTTTAATAAAAATTTATTAAAATACTAAAAATCCTTGATATTTCAAGTTTATGGACTAGTTTCATCAAAAATTAATTGAAAATAGAAAAAATAATCCAATTGTAAAAATTACATGTTTGGAATCTACATTGTCTCATCTATAAGGGGTTTAATTTTGTCAAAAAAAATTGCAAAAAATGTCTTCTAACATATGTCCAAAGTCACTATTTTCTTGTGACATTGACATGACCTTCAGGGATTCTTGAGGTCAAACTAGGTCCAAAGCTTGAGTTCGAGGTCCCAAACCATTTCTAAAGCTGAAACAAGGGGAAAAACTTGATCAAAAATTCAAAATTTAAAAAACGGGATCTCTTCTTGTAGAAATGGGATCATGTTTCATAAATTTTTTATTTTTTTTATGTTTTTATGAAATGGGATCCTATTTTTTAAACGAGATCTCATTTTATAAAACAAGATCTTTAACATGGGATCCCACTTCATAAAATCATAAAAGATTTTTTTTTGTGAAACGGGAATGGGATCCCATTTTTTAAAAAATGGGATCACATTTTTTGCTTGGGGCCCTGAAGCGAAACATGATCCAGTTTGGTAAATAATGGGATCCTGTTTTGTTTTGCTCAATTTCAGGTTTTTTCCTAAGTCTAAAACTTCCACCTTAAGCAGACACAACTTCGTGCTTCCACCCAAAAGTATTCCATTTTAGACAATATAATTAAAGATGATTATGGCTATTATAAATTTAAGTATTTACACAAAGGATCAAAGAGAAAGAGACCTTAGTCACAAATTTGTAATCATGTGTTTGTAAGCATACATGTACGCTATTTCCTCCAATGTTGATCAAAGAAGTCCAAGGATGTTCCAAGGCAGTTTGAAGGTGACAGAACTGTGAAAATTTGAAAATCCAATTTTTTGGTATTTTCTAGGTTCTAATAAATCGCATTTACGAAGGTCTTCGAAGTGGAATTTGGGTTCAAAACTTTTGTCGGTCCATTACTATGAATAGAAAAGCATTGGTCTTAAGGGATTGAAATTACTCCTCTTGGAGGCCTTTCCAAAAAGGTAAAGAAGTCATCAATCCGACCAACAGGAAGCAAGTTAGGACCCCGCCAAGTTGGGGTGCCTAAATTTACAAGTTTTTTTGAAATTTTATACTTTTGTATTTTTTTTAATTCTGGAAAACTCTTCATTTCAATTTTTTTAGATTTTGGAGACTGTTGGAATTCCAGATTGATATATAAAACTCATTCTTGGATGAGTTAATGGGACTTTTGGATGCAAACAACTCTTTTGTTATGAGTTATGTAATTATCCATTTGTCTACAATACTTGTAGGTTTCCACTTACCTAGTATTGTAATTCAAATTCCTTGTTGAATTCAGATCATCAGTATCAGAGCAGGTATGCTCCTATATGCCACATCACACACGGTCTAGTTATCAAAGGTGGGGATTGGAGACACATAATCCATCTATCTACCTCCCTTTGAGATGCAACCAACCAAAGATGTCAAAACTAGAAACATCAAACCATATCAAAACCATGGTGGAAGAATCCCTAAACAAAAAAAGGGAAGAAATGATGGGCTAATTCTCTCAAATCCTTCAAGATACCTAGCAATCAAACACAAACCATAAACCATTTAGCAATCACACTCCATTCAAAGTGTAGGTGAATTTTGATATTACAAATTTCGAAGGAAAAATTGAAGCAAATGTTGTGGACAACTAGTTAACCAAGTTTGATAGATACTTCTCTGTGAATAAATTTTCCAGTGTCAAGAAGATAATATTTTCTCTCCTCAAAGTTGAAGCTCATGTGAAGCTAGCATGGGAAGGTAAACTTACCTCAAGAAGGAATAATTTTGTAATAGAGGAAGAATCTACATGGGGGGATTTTGTGGAATTCATCACATAAGATTATTATCCTAAAGAAAAATATATGGAGTGGCAACTGCTTTGAAAAAAGAAAGACCAAACAATGCAGGATTACACCAATAAGTTTCATGCTTTATTAGCGAAGCTTGACATCTAAGATTCAGAGAAGAATTGAGTGTTGAAATATTGAAGTGGGCTGCATAGATACATTCAAATAGAGATTTCCTTTCTAAACATTGAAACATTGGGTATTTCTTATAAACATGCCATGAAAAATCGAGGAGAAATTTAAACAAAAGGGAAAGAAAAATTACTTTACAAATAACAAAAAACAAGGGTGAAAGTAGCAACAAAACCATAGGGAAAGAAGCTACCACCAGCAAGTCCTCTTCTCAATCACCATCATGGAGCATAGGAGTAAAATAAATAAATAAGGATTTAGATATGTGGTGTGATATTCACAAAAGTTCTTGGCATGATATGAAGGATTGTAGGGCTGGGAAAGCTTTGATGACAAAAACATATGAAGCATAGAAAAAGTTTGACATGTTTCCCATAGATCCCTTTGAATAGAAAGTTGGGGAAAAAACTATTGAAGTAGATCCATATGCCACCATTGCCACTCCAAAAAACATACACCAGGAAGATGAGAAACATCTATTTCATGATTCACATATGTGGGTGAATGGTAAGGCTCTACACTTCATAGTGGATAATGGAAGTTTGAAGAATCTAATCTCTACTGAAGTCGTAAAGAGATTAAATATGAAGACTAAACCTCACCCACAACCATACTCCATGGGTTGGGTGTCAAGGAAGGGATATACATATGAACAAATGGTTTTTCTTATCCTATTCCATCAAACCATTCAAATATGAAATTATTTGCGATGTAGCACCCTTGGACATATGTGATGTGTTGTTGGGACAACCATATTTGTATCAATGCCATGGTGTATATGAATCAAGGCCACACAATGTTATTGTCAAGGTGGGCGAACAAAAGTATCAAATTCTTGAGGTAAGACCTGTAAAATTTGCTTCTTTAATTAGTGCAAAGCAATGTAGATATTTGATTGTAGTTTTTGTACTAATAATGATACAAATAGAAGAAGAGAAGAAAGACATAGGCAATAGTAATACTGTAGCAGCAACCATCTTTGTTCAACAAAAATAAATGGATACAATGTTGGAAAAATATCATAATGTCTTCACTTCACCCACAGGAGTTCCACTACACTGCCAGGTGAAGCATTCAATTGATATCATTCTAGGGACACCCTTACCAAATGGGCCATTGTACATGAGATCAGTATTGGAAAATGATGAGATCAAACGACAGATTGAGGAACTAATTCAGAAAGGCCATATCCAACCAAGTGCATCCCCTTGTGGCAATCCAATTGTTTTGGCTAGAAAGAAAGATGTACATGGAGAATATGTATTAATTATCGTGCCTTGAACAAGATCACTGTGAAGAATAGATATCCAATTCCTTGAATTGGAAATATTTTATACTAGCTATGTGGGGAAAATTTCTTTACGGAAATTGATTTAAAATATGGATATCATCATGTGCCAATTGATCCTGCAGATGTGTGGAAGACTGCCTTAAAGTCCAAAAAAGGGTTATTTGAATGGTTGGTGATGCCTTTTGGGTTGAAAAATTCCCCTACCACTTTCATGAGGTTGATGAATGATATTCTCATACCTTTCACTTAATCCTTTGTAGTGGTCTATTTAGATGATATTCTCATCTTAAGTGAGACATGGGACAAACATCTATAATATGTTCAACATGTACTTTCAACATTGCAGCAACACAAACTCTATGCCAATAAAGAAAATTGTTCTTTTGGATTGGAGAGCATCCAATATTTGGGATACATTATGGACAACAGAGGTGTTCATGTTGATCCTGCAAAGATTGAGGTCATCAAGGCTTGGCCTTCTCCTAGGAATGTCACAAAAATTTGTAGCTTTTTGGGATGATCAAATTTCTATTAGAGGTTTGTACTTGGCTTCTCTCTTTTGGCATGGTCTATGAATCAATTACTCCAAGGTGGATCCAAGGAAAAGTTTGTTTGGATAGAGGTGCAACAACGTGCTTTTGAGGAGTTGAAGAAGAGGCTATACTTAGCATCAGTCTTGGCACTTCCAGATCTGCAACAACCTTTTGAGATTGAAATAGATGCATCTAATTATGCCCTGGGAGAAATTTTCATGTAGCATGGTCATCTGGTGGCCTATCATAGTGAAACATTTTCTGATACAATTCAACGATATCCCACATATGACAAAGAAATGTATGCAATTATGCAAGCCTGCAAATAATGGAAGCACTACATCTTAGGCAAAGAGACTATCATCCATATAGATCATAAACCCCTGCAATTTTTGCAAACACAAGGTAAGTTGCAAAATGATGGGCACTAGAGATGGTCTGCGTACTTGCAATAATTTCACATCAGTATTTGTCACAAAAGGACAGCAGTAACAAAGTTGCAGAATATTTGAGTAGACCTCTAATTTAGGCACTACTCATGGTACTCGACTCATGTGGGCATGAAACAACAAGTTGGCCTGATTTGTATATACCACTAATTATGATTTCCCTGAAGTCTACACTCAGTTGACACAAGGTAAAGAAAGTTTCTAATTTTTATATGCAAGATGGTATCCTTTGTTATATGGGTCATATATGTGTTCCTATAAAAGAGAGGGAAAAGATGATATGGGAAGCACATTATAGTCTCACTGTAGAACATTTTGGCATTGGAAAAACTCTTGTTGTAATTCAGAGGTATTCTTTTTCCCCAAGACGTGGAATGCTATCATCTCCTATATTTAGTCATGTGTTGCCTATGCTATTGCAAAACTTGCAATTTAGAAATGTGGATTGTATATGCCACTTCCTACTCTGGATAGACCTTGGCAATATGCCTCCATGGATTTTATGTTTGGTTTAAGGTACTACTAAGCATGGCCATGACTGTGTTTATGTTTTAGTGGATAGGTTTTCCAAAATGGCCATTATGGTAGCCTATAAGAAAGGGATCTCTACTGTAAAGGATACTGCCAAGCTATTCTTCACCCATGTTTGGGTTCACTTTAGGTTGCCATAGAGCATTGTTTCTGATAGGGATAGCAGGTTTGTTAGAAATTTTTGGTCATTACTTTGGGTGATGATGGATACCAAGCTCACAAAGTCTACAACATTCCATTCATAGACAGATGGAAAAACTGAGGTAATTAATTGCATGATTGTCCACATCCTTCGTATGTACCATTCTCATCATACTCATACCTAGGATGAGAGTTTTCCATATGTACAACATAGCTACAATCAAGCCATACATGGTAATACTAGACACAATCCATTTGAGGTCTATTTGGTGTATCAGCCTTTAGCTCCTTTAGACATTTCTTTGAACTAGTCACTAAAACTGAGCCATCATCACATGGAGAAAAGGAGGTAGATAAAGCTTCCAAGTTTTTTGAAAAGATTCATCATCTCCTAAAGCAAGTTCATGAGATAGTCTAGAAGGTCAATCAAAAATAAAAGGAGTGTCATGATCAACATTATATACACCACACCATTTTTAGGCAGGCGATAAGGTTTGGCTACATCTTCAAAATGAGAGACTCCAAGTACCACATAAGAAACTCCATCCTTTGCTGTATGGAGCATATACTATTCTCAAGTAGGTTGGAGATAATGCTTTTGAATTAAATATTCCACCATTTTTGGGGATTCATCCATTGTTCAATGTTGAACTGTTTCGTCCATATTTTCCACCTTTGTTGGACACTTCAGGAGTTGATACAATTCGTGCTGAAGATTTGAATCTAGAAACCACCGCCCCATTGGTTAGTGATCATATTTTTGATGTTCATGTGAATTCCCTTCAAGGCACACAAATTTCTTTGTATCATGTTGTCTAGGCAAGCCAACACCTACATCAAGGTAAGTGGTTTACTAGTGAACAGATTGCCCAATATTTTCCTCATTTGTTGTAACAAGCTAGTGTAATGGGGCCCATAGCCTCTCAAGGGGAGAGGAATGATCCAAAGCAATCCAAGTATGTTCCAGGGAAATCCAAAGGTGACAAAACTATGAAAAATCAAAAATCCAATTTTTTAAAATTTTTGGTATTTTCTAGGTTTAGTAAATTGCATTTTCGGAGGTCTTTGGAGCAGAATTTGGGTTCAAAACTTTCGTCGATCTATTAAGATGAATAGTGAAGTATTGTTCTTAAGAGATTGAAATTAGTTCTCTTGGAGACCTTTCTGATGAGATAAAGAAGTTTTCAATCCAACTAGCAGGTAGCAAGTTAGGACCGTGCCAAGTTGGGGTGCCTAAATTTACAAATTTTTTGAAAATTTGTATTTTTGTATTTGTTTTTATTCTAGAAAACTCTTCATTTTGAATTTGTTGGATTTTGGAGACCATTGGAATTTCATATTGATGTATAAAGCTCATTTTTGGATAAGTTAATGGGACTTTTGGATGCAAACAACTCTTTTGTTATGAGTTATGCAATTATCCATTTGTCTACAATACTTGCAGGCTTCTGCTTACCTAGTATTGTAATTCAAATTCCTTGTTTAATTCAAATCAATTGTAGTTGTAGACATCAGTATATATATATTTGTTAACATAATAATCCCAAATGCAAGATAGGAGTAGATAATGTCCCGGTGGCTACAACAAAACATTCCAATTAAAATTAAGTTGTTAAAAGTACAAAAAATAAAAAGGTCATTTAATCATGAAATTTAGATTTTTTTTATTTTTTTTTCACAAATCACTACTAGAGAGGGTAGAAATCTTTCATTACTTTGAGAAGGAAGTACACGAGAATACATAGATCCCTCATGGGGAATTTGAATTTAGAGTTATCATTCCAGAACCTAGCTCTACCATCCTACTAATCTAGGATTCAGACAAAACATTCTTGTTTTTTATTACATAGTTTAAAAGAAAGAGCTGTAGATCCTTTGCATAGACAGCCTCAATGAATTTTTCTACAACATCCCCCACTTCCTTGTTTTTGCTTATCAGTTCGACATCAACAATATCACATACAATGCCTTTCTTTGGCCACTTGTCGTAAGTTGATATGGCTTTTGTGGCTGCGTCAACATATACATCCTTTAGAAACTTGACCATTGCCTTGGCCACTTGCTTCTTCCTGACAGTGTGCAGTATGTTTGAGAAGAAAAATCCCATGTCAAACGTGATGTCATGTATATGCTCACTATGCAGCCTCTGTTCGCCAACAACTTGCTTGATTTCATCAAGAATTTCCTTGGAATTAACTTTGAAGAGGTGTGATATTTGTGCCTCATACCTATTTTGAGCTCTTCCTCCACTCTTTTCCTATGGCCATTCGCAATCCTATAGCATCTGCACACGGCTAAAACCTCTATACTTTGTTCTTACTTTGACTTTGAGACTCAGATACACCTTTTGTTTCAAGTGGATGAAATTTTAAAGTAGACGATATTTCCAGAGAGTTCCATTTCAAAGCCCAATGTGGGAATTTCAAGATTCGAATATCTATGTGAACAACTTACCAAGATATCAATCCTGCCCTAGTTACCTCTACAGTTGATTGGCTTATACCAACGACAGAAAAACATCCATACCTTTGGTAAAGATTGTAATCTCACCATGACAGTATGAGTACTTCTGACTCATGAAGAATCATCATTCTGAGCCCAAAAAATCTTCTGGCCTCCGATTGTACCCTTACTGCTAATCAGGGAATGACTTTTTCTTTTCTTAGAATCTCTTCTACTTTTGACGAAGTGCTTGGGATGTTCTAATCCTTTTTGACCTCTGCTTGGTCTATGCCTTCATTTGAAAGTGTGTTGGCCAACATATTTGCTTCTTTGAATGTATGTTTGAGGCTAAATTCACCAACTAACTTTAGCAATCCAAGCTTTAAGATTCCAACTCAGAGCATGGATTGTGTTTGTCGCTTTTATGACTATTTTCGAGTCACCTTCGATGCCCACCAATTGTAATTTGTTATCTATGTAATATTTCAATCCTTCATATAACCCTGCCACTTATGCCTCGTTATTGGACCCTTGAGGAAGCTTGATTGATGAAGCCCAAAGTAAATCACCTTTGTCATTCCTTATTGCAAAGCCAGCTTTAGAAGGCCCTAGGTTGCTTCTCGAGGCACCATCAAAATTCATTTATAGTCTTCCCCTCGGAGGGAGTTCCCATTTAACATTCCTTCTTTGTGCCTTGTTTCTTAGTAGGTAACCCTTCGACACGTTTATGAGAGGCCAATTTCTTATCATTGAAAGGAAGCAGAGGTGCAGAACAATGCTTCCAACACTAATCTTTGAAGGAGAGATAGTGCAGATTCATACAAATCATTAAACTGTTACAGAGAAAGAAACACATTCAAATACACACATAAAAGAATAACACCATAATGCACAAATTTACGTGGGGAAAACCTTTCCAGGTAAAAAACTCCACACACCAAAAGCACAGTACTTTGTATTATCAGTAACAACAATTACAATACAATAGCAGCATTAAGCTTCTCCAAGTGTTCACCAATCTTCAACAAGAATCTAAAATAATTCGGACAATATAACAGAAAACTCTCTTTTTTCTCTCTACTCAATACACTATGACATAGGGAATAAAAGCAAGAAGTTGGGTACAGAGGGAAGTTTTAGCAAAAATTCTCCACAGAAAATCGTGCGGCGTTATTAAAAAAACACATATGTGTTATACTTTGGGTACAGGAGCCTTAAAAATGTGTATGCATTATATAGCATACACATTTTATAACTTTATGTAAAAATTGATTATTTAAAAATAAATACTTTTTAGAAATGGGTAGAAAACTCAAAGCAGAAAGCATTTTACAAAATGGGTGCGGCGTTTTCACAAGTCTGGCAGTTTTAAAGCGAGTACCGGTTTCTTCAAATTTTTAAATTATCAAGAAAATAAAAGCACATGTCGTTTTGTAACACGTGTTTTATAAAAACGCGTATGCATTTTTAAAATTCAAAATTCCCAACCCACATGTTGCCTCGGTTTTAGGCTTGGGAAAGGCTTGGCAATCCGAGCCTTAGCCTTTGACCTGCAACTAAAAAACTAAGGCAGATTGAAAAAGAATGTCCAACTTTGGCAATATGGCTGATGGACTTTTTTCTGAATCAGTCTATAAAATTAAAACCCATTAGAGAACACAATGTCTACTTTCCAAATATATAATTTTTATTAATATTGGATTATGTTTGCTATTTTTAATTAATTTCTAAGCAAACTAGTCCTTAAACTTGAAATATCGGACTTTTTTTGTTTTTTAATAACTTTTTTTTGGTTAAGTTTCTTGTAAAAAAAATTATATGGCATCAAACTTTAGACAATTCTCTACACAATGAAAAAAAAAAATTCAAAAAATGTTTAGTTTAGGTCCAATTATGTGTCCGTACACGTTGATTTTTATAAACAACAATTAAGGCCAATAAAAATTTAAAAAAAAAAAATATTCAACCAAAAATTACAAAAAAAATTCCAGATCAAACTTCATGTTGTTAGCTCTCTTTTCCAAAAGGAATTAGAAAATACTTTTATTTGGGTCAAAAAGTGTTGTCCGTACACATGCTTGGTATTGTAAAAAAAAGGGACTTTTAAAAGAGTGGTTTTTATAGATCCCTATCAAAATTTAATTTCTATAATCTGGGTATTTGAATAATTTACATATTTGGAAACTAGATTCAAAATGCTAAATTTTATATTACTAACTTTTTTTAAGATTCATTGAGTAAGTGCCTCAAATTTTTAGTCCAAGTGTGACAAATTCTGAAAAACAACAAACCACTTCCACTTTTGAGCATTTTGTGTACCCAACTTCTTGCATCAGCCCATAGTATATTATCTACAACAACAAAACGATATTTTTACCTCTCATGCAATATTCATAACACATTGATTTAAGCGTAAACTTGAGTTCAAAACTGAACTTCACAACTGATCCCACCCACTTGTGGAGAAATAAATATCTTCATTGAAGTAGCAAGCTTGCATGAACATGTTAATTGTTGTTTATGGTAGTTCCAACACCATGCAACCACCTTCGTAAATAGCTCCCCTGCTAATTTGCTTCATGCATTCTATTCTCACAATTAGCTCAAAGTCTCCACCGTCTTATCTCATCCACTATTGTCTTTACTATGCAAAATACATTGCATATTAAACTCCATGCGATCATAGAAGTTTTAGTTTTCCTTCATTAAAATAGGTTGAGACACCACTTATCTCAACAATCTCCCACTTGTCGAAGACTTGTCAGGAAGTCATTTGTAATCAACTGCTCAGGGCCCCAAGGCCCATTGAAACAACACACCATCTAAATGTATCTGTACTCACTGGCTTTGTCAGTGCATCTGCAACATTTGTCAAAGTGTCAACCTTCTCCAAATTTACCTTTTCATCTTCTACCATATCATGAACAAAATGAAATTGAACATCAATGTGCTTTGTTCTGGCATGTAAAGTGGGATTCTTTGCTAAGAAAAGAGCACTTTGACTGTCGCAATAGATAGTAATCTGTTTTGCATCAAAACAAATATTTGAACACAACCTATTAAGCCAAATGGCTTCCTTGCAACATGAGTAGCTGCCATGTACTTGCTTCGTCATGGACAAAGTGACTACAACCTGCCGCTTACTCATCCAACTTATTGCACCACCATTCATCGTGAACACATATCCACTGGTGGATCTTCTGCTGTCAATGTCACCTGCCCAATCTGAATCCACATATCCATGAATACTTACAAAATGTTGAGAACCAATAGGATAACCATGATAACATAAAGAGTACTCAAAGTACCCCGCAAATATCTAAACACTCTCTTTACCGCATCCCAATGTACCGTCTAGGATTAGCCATATACCGACTAAGGACTCCCACTACTTGGGCAATGTCTGGCCTCGTACAAACCATCGCATACATTAAACTGCCAACAGCTCTCGCATATGGTACTCTGGTCATGTCCTCCATCTCAGTAGGAGATTTTGGACAATCCTCCACAGAAAGCTTTGTCCCTTGCATCACTGGAACAACTAACTGCCTGCAATCTAGCCATGTTGAATCTCTCCAACACTGAATTCACATAGTTGCTCTGGCTTAACCAAAGCTTTCTGCAAGCTCTATCTCTTCTGATCTCCATCCCCAGAATATACCTTGCTGCACCTAGATCCTTCATCTCGAACTGTGTGACAACTGAGACTTCAAATCTGAAATCAAATTCATACCATTCCCAAAAAATAACATATCATCTACGTACAATGTAATTATGAGAATGCGACCATTATCAGATTTGTAATATACACAATGGTCAGATTTAGATCTCAAAAATCCCAAAGACAACACAAAGGTGTCAAATTTCTGGTACCACATTCTAGGAGACTGCTTAAGACCATATAAAGACTTCTTCAACTTGCAAACCAGATTTTCTTTACCTTTTACCACGAAATGCTTTGGATGTGACATATAGATCTCTTCCTCCAAATCACTATGAAGGAACGTTTTCTTCACATCCATCTGTTCCACTTCTAGATCATACGTTGTTGCAAGTGATAATAGGAACTGAATAATGTCAGCTTCGCAACATGAGAGAATATCTCACCATAGTCAATTCCCTCCACCTAAGAATACCCCTTTGCTACCAAATGTGTCTTGTGCTTCTCAACACTACCATCAAGACCATATTTCTTCTTGAACACTCATTTACATCCAACAAGTTTCCGTCCTTTAGGAAAAGGTGTCAGATCCCATGTACTATTTTTCTTCAAAGCAGCCATTTCTTCATCCATGGAGTTCATCCAGGAATCTGCATCACTCATATGCATAGCCTCTCTAACAGTCCTAGGCTCATCAGTTTTAGCAATCAAAGCAAAAACACAACTAGAATCCAATAGTGAATAACCAAATCTTTCTGGTGAATAATCAAACCTCTCTGGTGACCACCTATCACATGTAGACCTCCTGAATTGCTGAAGTTGTGGTTCTTCCTCTTCAAAAATTTCAGAGCTTCTAGGGCTCTCCTCATCACTAGGTTCAACAGGAGTACGTAGTTCACTTTTCATCAGAGTAAGTGGAACTTGAACTACCTCCTTATTTTGCTTCTCCTCTTTCTCTAGCTGCAACTGATTTGTGGAAGGTTTCAACTCCTAAAATATTACACTTTTACTATGGAGAACCTTCTCAGCCATTGGATCCCAAAGTCTGTACCCCTTCACACCGACACCATAGCTAATGAGGATACACTTAACTGCCTTGTTCTCCAACTTAGACCTCTTTACACTCAGAACATGAGCATAAGCTTCACAACCAAAACCTCTGAGATGTCTCATCGAAGGCTTCTTACCAGACCATGCCTCCATGGGTGTCTTTAGAGCAAGAGCTGATGTAGGAGATATGTTGATCAGATAACATGTAGTGGCTACAGCTTCAGCCCAAAACTTCTTCTCAAGGCCAACTCCACTCAACATACTCCTAGCCCTCTCCATCAACGTTCTATTCATCCTCTCTACAACTCCATTTTGTTGTGGGTTGTATGGAGTTGTCCTATGTCTCTCAATCTCGTGCTCCTTACAGAACCTATCAATTTTTTCCAAACAAAACTCACCACTATTGTCAGTCCTCAAACATTTAATCTTTCTATTAGTCTGATTTTCAACCAAAGCCTTAAACTCCTTAAACCAATTAGACTTCAGATTTACTCCTAAGAAAATAAACAAATGTCCTTCTACTATAATCATCTATGAAAGACACAAAATATACAGATTTTCTTAATGAAGGAAGATTCACATGACCAAACACATCTGCATGAATATAGTCCAAAACCCCAAAAGACTTATGAGAACTAGAATAGAAAGAAACATGGTTTTTTTTCCATATACACAATGTTCGGAAAAGTCAAACTCGAGATTACAATCATCAAGGCCTTCAACAAGGCTTTTATTTTTTAGGGCTCTAAGACCCTTCTCACCAATATGACCGAGTCTTTGGTGCCATAACATTGTCTTCTCTGCTAGAAGCTTCATCTCCAAAGCATTTGCACCTTTAGGTACCTAGAAAGCACGACCATCAGATGTACAAACAATAGACTTCTTCACTGGTAGATCTGATGGTGAGGATGAAGAATCCAAAGGCCTTTTCTTTGGAATATCAGAAGAACTATTGCATTGAATAGTGCATGCATCTAGCTTGTATAGAGTTCCAATTCGAACACCCTTAGCCAACACCATAGATCCTCTTGTCATCTTACATCCTCCATTTGAGAAAACAACCTGCACACCCGCATTACTTAACTTACTCACATAAAGTAGGTTCTGTGCCAAACCTGGGATATGCAATACACCATCAATACCCTTCACTCTACCATCAGGGAATCTAATCTTAATTATTCTACGGCCAAAAATCTTCATATGAGAGTCATCACCCAGAACCTTCCCACCATCATACTTCTCATACTTTGAGAACCAACCCCTATGTGAGGTCATGTGGAAAGAAGCACCCGATTCTATTAACCACACATTTTTTGATGCATGAGTTGCCAAGGCTGCGACAAAAGCATCTACATCATCCTGAGAGGATTTTTCAGAGTTAGAATCAGAGAAGTTCTTTTTTCCTTTCTTTTTCTTCTCCTCCTTACAATCTTTACGTAAATGACCAAGTTTGTCGCAGTTCCAACATTTCACCTTGAACTTTCCAGGAGACATAGATCTCCTTGAAGATTTTTATCTGAAGTTCTTGTCCTTTTTATTGCCTTTCTCTTTAGGTTTGCCACAAATAGCAAGTGCTTCCTTGGCCATCTCGAAAGATTTTCTCTGCATCTCTTCAGACAAGAACGATGGAACCACATCATCTATTTTGAAACTGGTGGTGGTACTTCCAATAGCCATAACCAAGTGATCCCATGAATCTGGAAAATAACATAACAGAAGCATGCAACGATCCTCATCTTCAATCTTCTCACCAACAAAACCCAACTGAGCAATCAACATGTTAAATGCATTCATGTGATCTGCAACAGATCCTCCATCTTCCATCTTCAGAGAATATGATTTATTTCACAGGAATAACTTGTTTACCAGGGATTTAGCCTGATAAACATCTCCAAGCTTCTTCCAAAGAGATTTTGCAGTCTTCTCTTCATGGACATTCAAGAGCATTGAATCAACCAAACAAAGTCTAACCAAACCCTTGGCTTTTTATCCTTCAGATCCCACTCTTCCTGAGTAGTATTGGTTGGTTTTGTTTTGGATATTGTAGCCCATAGATCTCTATCCACAAGCATATCCTCCATTTTCAACTTCCATAACTCGAATTTGCTACCATTAAACTTATCCATCTCGATTCTACTAGATGTGCCTGCCATCTTTATTTCTACAACAAGATTTTGAAATACTTCTGCAAAGACTCCCACTCAAACAAAGACCAGTACAAAAAACCCACTACCCAACAACGGGACCCAAACTGGCCAAGCTCTGATAAGAACTGAAAGGAAGCAGAGGTGTGGAACAATGCTTCCAACACTAATCTTTGAAGGAGAGATAGTGTAGATTCATACAAATCATTAAATTGTTACAGAGAAAGAAACACATTTAAATACACACATAAAAGAATAACACCATAACGCACAGATTTACATGGGGAAATCCTTTCCAGGTAAAAAACCCCACACAGCAAAAGCACGGTACTTTGTATTATCAGTAACAACAATTACAATACAATAGCAACATTAAGCTTCTCCAGGTGTTCACCAATCTTCAACAAGAATCTGGGATAATTCTGACAGCATAACAGAAAACTCTCCATTTTCTCTCTACTCAATACACTATGACATAGTATATTATCCACAACAGCAAAACGAGATTTTTATCTCTCATGAAATATTCGTAACACATTGAAAGTGTAAACTTGAGTTCAAAACTGAACTTCACAACTGATTGCACCCACTCGTGGAGAAATAAATATCTTCATTGAAGTAGCAAGCTTGCATGGACATGTTAATTGTTGTTTACGGTAGTTCCAACACCATGCAACCACCTTCGTAAATAGCTCCATCGCTAATTTGCTTCATGCATTCTGTTATCACAGTTAGCTCAAAGTCTCCACCGTCTTATCTCATCCACTGTTGTCTTTAATATGAAAAATACACTGCATATTAAACTCCATGCGATCAGAGAAGTTTTAGTTTTCCTTTGTTAAAACAGGTTGAGACACCACTTATCTCAACAATCAATTGTTGGTCCCATGCAAAAACATAACTATAGCTTTTACATTTTGCACACAAATTAAAATGTTAACTTATTCCCCCCTCAATTTTAATAATTACACTTTCGACCAGGGATTCTTTTCTTTGAAGATCCTTGCATTACATTCCCACTATAATTTCCATATTATCATGGCGGGGACTTCAGAACACAAGCCGCCCATTGCCAAACCTTTGCCTTTTTGGGGCCCTGCCTTGAAAATACTTTTTAGGTCAACAATTAGGAAGCAGGCTTCGCCACCCCAATTTTGCACGAAACGTCTCCCAACATTTTTGTGCAAAGTCACATTCCACTAGAAGGTGGCTATTTGTTTCACTTAAAGTTATATAGAGAACACATCTGAATGAACCCTTCATACCAATTCTCATTAACCGTTCGCCTGTTAAGATTTTCCCATAAAGGGTAGTCCATGTGAAAGCTCCTGCTTTCGGTAATACAAACCTCCCCCAACACAGTTTCTTTGGCCAAATTTTTTGTAGTGGAGCCCTTCTTAGCACCTCATACCCAAGCCTGGGTGTATACTCACCGGACTTCGCTACGCACCATTTGATGGTATCTTGCTCACCTGTAAAGAAGAGTTTTCACTTTACTAGTTTTGCCTCCAGTATTTCTCTTGGCCCTGCTTCTACCATTTCAAAGCTCCTCCATTTGAACTCACATCTTCCCTTTTCCAAAGAAAAATAAACATATGCTCTTAGTTTTTCACCGTATACATTTTTGGATGATTCGATTGCACCTTCCATTTCTGGAAATTTGTCTAGTTGGGGGGTTAACCGTTCTAGGAGTCGTGCTAGAAAGAGACACCATTACCATATTTTATTGTCCAGGACAGGTGATCTGTGATCAGTGATCTGCAAGACAAAATAAAGTTCCAAATTGTGAAACCTTTGCTTGGGTTGGCTACTGTTAGTATACACTCTGGCAACTGTGAGTCAAGGTATTTGGCTTTCAATGTCTTGATCCATTGTTCGTGTGGCTTACTGTACAAGTTCCAAACCAATTTTGCCCCTAGGGCTTTGTTATGCATTCTCAGATCCTTGACGCCCGCCCCTCCATCATCTTTGATTTCTTGACCGTCTCCCACCCTATTAGTGGGATTCTCTGCTTCTCATGTGCCCTGTCCCACATGATCCTCCTTTGTATCATTGTTAATCATTTTTCCATTCATCTTGGTAGTTCCATACACGCCACCATATATATTGGAATCACTGCTAAGACAGATTTAATCAGTGTTAATCTGCCAGCCAATGTTAGCCAGCGACCACGCCAATTGTCTGTTTTCCCTTTGCACTTTTTATCTGTTTCCTCCCATAGAGCTAGTTTCGTCTGTCCCTCATATCTAGAGGGATGCCCAAGTACTTCGATAGAAAATTGCCCACGCCATAGCCCAATTGATTGGTGATAATTCTTTGGACCCTACGCCCAGTGTTGAAAAAGAAAATAATTGATTTGTCTGAATTCACAACCTGCCCGACCTCCTTCCCAAAAATTTTGATGGCATTTTTCATTGCTTCAGCCTCTGCATTGGAAGCCTTACCGTATGAGATGGTGTTGTCTGCAAACAACTGGTGTGTTGATGTAGGGAGGGATAGGGCAATTTTGATCCCCTCCCATTGACCTTCCCTACATTGTTTTGAGATATACATGCTAAAGGCATCTGCCATAATCACGAACATGAATGGGGATAATAGGTCCCCCTGTCGTATCCCTCTAGCCCCATTGAAAAATCCACATGGGGACCCATTTATGATGACATAATATCCTGTCGCAGAAATGCAGCTATAGGGCCACTTCAACCACTTCTCTGAAAAACCCATTTTTCCATTGTTTTCATTAGGAAGCGCCATTGAACCCTGTCATAGGCTTTGCTTAGATACAGCTTCACCAGTATCCCGCTCTTGTTTGATTTCTTCAAAGAGTGGATTAATTTGTGTGCTATAATTATTCCATCTGTTATATTTCTCCCAGGTACAAATCTGATTTGCTCGTGAGAAATTATTTTGGGCAATATCTTCTTCAGACTGTTTGCCATTACCTTAGCTATTATCTTATAAATAGTGTTGCATGAAGAGATTGGTTTGAATTCCGCAAAGGTTTCACCTTTTTCCTTCTTTGGTATTAGAGCAATGTTTGTGTTATTTAGATCTTTCAATATATTTGTTTTCCTCCTGGATTCCTCTACCAGGTCTCTAACCTCATATCCCAAAATTCCCCAACAAGCCTGGTAGAAGAGGGCATTGAAATCATCGAGCCTTGGAGAATTTTTTTTCCTTCATTTGGAATGTAGCCACCTTAACTTCTTTTGCAGATAGTGGTTCAGTAAGCAATGCATTTTCCTCATCTATTACTACCTTTTCTATGTTTTCTAGTATTTTGAGGCTTCCACACTCGGTGGTACTTTGTCCGCCCAGCAATTTTTCAAAATAATCCACTCCTATGTTTTGGATACGCTCCTCCTCATAGCACATATTGCCACCTTCATCTTTAATCTCATGGATTTTGTTCCATCCCCTCTTGATTTCTGTGAAATTATGAAAAATAGTTGTATTCATATCACCTTCCTCTCGAGCCAAGTCTCTCTGAATTTTGATTTCCAGTATCACTCCTCCCTTGCTAAAATTTCATTGTACTCTGTCATTAGTGATTATTCTTTCTCAAATTCAATATTTGTCATCCATCTTTTATTATTTTTTCATCTAATACTGATAAGGCATCTTCCAACCTTGATTTTTTTTCAAAAATATTTTTGAAGACGTTTGAATTCCATACTTTGAGTTTCTCCTTCATTCCTATCAATTTCTTTTGAAATATATACATCTTTGTGCCTTCTATTTGCATAGGTTCAGACCACCATGCTTCCATCAGCTCCAGTAGACCTTTGAATCTTAGCCACATTTTTTCAAATTTAAATTGACCTCTTGATGGCTTTGTGTTCTTATAGAGCATTAATTCGACGGGAAAGTGGTCGGATATGAAAATTGATCTTATAGAGGTACATCTTCCTGCATCCAATCCTTTGATACCAAAAACCTATCTATTCTCTCCATGATGTTTGTGAAACCCTTTCTCCTGTTATTCCATGTGAAGGACCCATTCATAGTTTTAAGATCAAAAAGATTATTCTTTTCTACAAAACTTACAAAAAATTTGGGATTGACTTATTCGTTTTGATGCCCCCACTTTTCTCACAAAGGTCTAATATTGCGTTAAAATCGCCACCTAGGATTGTCTTGTTTTTTGCCAACACTTTGCTTATATCGTGCCACACTTGTTTCTTTTCCTCGGATTTCACTGGCCCATAAACATTAAAAAGATCAAATTCCATTGAAGGGGATAAGAGGTTTACCTTTATTTTCATCCAATGTTGATTAAGTGATCTTGGTTCGATCTTTATGTTTGTTGGTTTCCATAGCATGCCCAGACCACCTGAAGCGCCCGTAGCATCCACAAATAGACCCTGCCATCCATTATAGTATTTTATAAAGCTTTCTGATTCTGCTCCTTCGATCTTGGTTTCTTGGAGCAAAACCATATCCACGTTTTGTGTTTCTAACTAGAGTTTCACCAGTCGTTTTTTGTTAGGGGCATGTCCATCTAAGGAATCTCATCTTCCCCCGAGGGAGGAACATCCTCCCTTGGACCTTGTCATGTAAGTTTTGATTGAAGTCTGATTTTCTTTCAGGTCCTCCTCCTCCCTTTTCTACTTATTTGCTTCCTTCCAAGTTTTGTAGACGATTCTGCTTTTGTTGTTTGACAGATGTGCCATTCTTCAATGATGTCAATTACATCTCCCCCTTGTGGCAAAGAATTTTCAGAAACTGCCATAACTATTTCTTCCCCCATTCCGATCATATGATATGCTATTGTTGATTGATGGATTGGTATTTGTGTGTCCATCTTGTTAATTTCTATAACCCAACAACAATTAATTGCACAATAAATTCACAGAAAGAAATATGATTTATAACAATTAACACAACTAGGTTAATTAACAACTAATAACAGCGGAAGCAAAAATAACAAGAAGCCAATCACAAAAAGACAATAACACAAATTACCCAGGAAACCCCAATGCGGGGAAAAACCTGCAAATGTTGGATCTTCTATTCAGCCTAACAACAAACTTTTCTTTCGAAAATACAATATGAGTTTGCTACAAAATCTTACATTTATAGAGCCTAGCTTGCTTTACTTAGCATGCAAAGAAAAGAATCTTTCCTTGCTTTCTTTGGCTTTAATTACACATAAAATCACTCTTGGATTTATCTTATCCTCACAAACTCAAAAACATTCTATTAAAGAATAAAAAACTACTGTTGCTAAAAATCCAACTCGAATTGCTTTAAACCATATCTAACTCAAGTTGCTTTAAAGTGATTTAAAGCATATCCAACTCGAGTTGCTTTAAAACAACTCCACATCCCACCTTTTGAGCTACAAAAATCAACACTCCCTCTTAGCGAGGAAGGTGTTCTGCACCACACCCAACTTGTCCCTGAAGAATTCAAACTTGCTCTTCATCAAGGCCTTCATCAGGATATCTGCTATTTGTTCATCTGTAGGAATGTAATAGAGCTTCACTATCCCCTTCTCCACACAATATTTGATGAAGTGGTACTTGATCTCAATGTGCTTTGACTTGTCATGAAACACTAGATTCTCAAAGATTTGATACAACTCTAATTATCGCAAAATGACTGTAGGATCCAACTCCTAATCAAAGAGCCCAGCTAGAAGTTTTTGAAGCTAGATAGCCTCACATGTAGCCATACTGGCTGCCATATATTCGGCCTCTGAGAACTCAGCGCAACTAACTTCTGTTTCTTTGTACCAAGAGACTGCTCCTGATCCCAAACTAAAACTACACCCTAAAGTGCTCTTCTGATCAACTGCGCTGCCTGCCCAATCTACATCAATAAACCCCTCGAGCTTCACTCCATCCTGCTGAACATACTTCAACCCATAATCAACTGTGCCTTGGAGATATCTCAAAACATGCTTCGCAGCTATCTAGTGCACATGTTTAGGTTCCACCATAAACTGATTGAGTGAGTTCACTGCAAAACAAATGTCTGGCCTAGTATTGACCAGATACATAAGAGAGCCTATCAACTATTTTGTATAAAGTTGGGTCCACTGCCTCTGATCTAGAAGCATCAATCTTCTTCCAATTGGTCACAAGTGGCGTTGACACAGGCTTATAGTTTTCCATCCTGAATCACTTCAAGATATCAATTAAGTACTTCCCTTTTCCAAGGAAGATCTCTCCCTCTTTCGCCACAACTCCAATCGAGAAAGTAGTACATCAACCCCAAGTCCTTCATCAAACTCTCACGCAAGATCACGATTCGCGGTGCTATGAAGCTCCACCGACCACAGTAATGCAGGTCATCAACATATATAACACCAATATGAGAATTTTTTCCCTTCACCTGAACATAGTACAGGTTTGGATCCACCTCACTCTTGATGAATCCCACACTCTACAAGTAATTGTCAATACATGAATACCATGCCCTGGGAGCCTGCTTGAGTCCATAAAACACTCTTTTCAACCTGTATACATGAGAATCCCTCCCATGTGCTTCAAATCCTTCTTATTTCTCTATGTAAATCTCTTCCTCAATTACTCCATTGAGGAAGGTCGTCTTTACATCCATCTGGTGAATCCTCCAACCCATCTATGCAACTACAGAAATGATAGCTCTTATTGATGAGTACCTGGCTACTAGA